>JANRGW010023792.1:6432-23895 GCA_024733675.1 Psilopsiagon aymara
GTCACCAAGCACCTTGTTGTTTTTCATGTGCCTCAGCATGCCTTCCAGGAGAATCTGCTCCAGGATTTTGCCAGGCAGAGAAGTGAGGCTGACTGCTCTGTAGTTCCCTGGGTCATCCATTTTCCCCTTCTTGAAAATGGGGGTTATCATTTAAAAGCTTTCAACCTGAGTTAATGCCTTCATTCCACTAGTGACATGGGCATTTAGCTTAAATGTTATTCTTCTTTGGTGATTTTGTTCTGTTTATTCATACCCTCTCAGTTTCTGCTTTACTGAAAAAACTGTTCTGTTATCTTTTCAGAAGACAGACTTTCTCCAGATTATCATACCTTCTCCAGTATATGGGTGGAGGAGAGGGAAGAAAGCATTTGGAGGGAAAATAGGCCCCAAAGTTCAAGTTCAGGGCTTTTGAAAACCTGTTTTACATTCTGTGTTTGCTTTGCAGGGAATTTCAGTAATGGAGAAGAAGGAAAGTAATAAACATGCCATTGATCAGAATGCAAGTCAGAACATCATGCCAAGAAGCACAGCAAACTCTGGCAACTTGGTAATGTTTCTGTAAAAAAAAGTATATTAAAGAAAGTAAAAAGAAATAAAAACCTGGGTAAAAGATTAAAAAGCTGCAAAACCAGATGAAATTCTGTAAAAAAAGCAGCTCAAATGTCACACAGAATATTGCCATCTTTCATGTCATTTTGTCCATCGAGGCTACCTCATCTCCAATTGGGATTTTTACAAGATAGTAGTGCACATTTTTCATCTTTCTGTTAAAACAAAACACCTGCGTTTCTCCAGAGATGAACACAAGACTCACACCTACCTAACCTTACCTTATTTACAAGTAGTAACTTGTTTGAATTGACCCCTTGATCAGCTTCAGTATGATATCTGATTCTTGAACATAAAGACAGACAATGTTGCTGAGATAGGAAGATCTCTTTTATCTTAGCAGGATGCTAAGTTGCAACTTTCAAGCTACTATTTGTCTTTCTCAAAATGGACAGTGTCATTTCACTTCTGGAGGTCTGGACATCTGCCACATCAGCCATTCTAAAGCTGAGCCACTGCATCATTAGTTCAGATTTACTTTATATTTCATAAGAATATTAAAGGACTTACATGTTTATTACCCAGTGTTGCCAGTTTTCCACCCCTGGTCAGCTCTCTGATGCATCAAGTGCGACATCCTACTGTTGATACACGTGATTTCATTTTGTATATACAGTGGTCATATATCTCTTCCATGAATCTTTAATCTTCCATGAATTGTTTATCTCTATGTAATATAGTTTTTAATATACTCCAAAATTTTGTACTAGCTTAGCCCCTTCTGAAGTCTGTGATAATTCTGCCAAGATCTGTGAGACTAGAATCAAGGCATGCCTATTTGGCAGCAGAAAAATCAGCTTTTTAAACTGAATTGACTCAATTTCACAAGGTTTCATAAAAGTCAAGAAGACATTGTGAAGGAGAGGAAGAAGACCACAGGACTTGATGTTGATCAATGTGCTGCTTGCCTAATATGCTTGATCCCAAATATTTCTATTTACATCTGTATTCCCCAATTAAATGTCATAAAAATAGCAGTGACTGAACGAAATATTTTAATGTCTTGACTCTGGATGCTACTGTTGTGCATATTATTTGGGCTACATCATTAGGTCTGTAGCTGAAATTTGACATCTGAAATCTGTGGCTCATATCATAAGAAGCTGTAATGATGCTTCACATAATGTAATCCATATTCCCTTGTGGTGTAGTTAACTTCCTGAAAATTAAAATCTATTTTGAAATGACCACAGATAATGAATGAAGAATGAGAAATCTATGTTAAAAGTGCCTTGCTTAACTACTATTTAAAATGCTATGTTTTCAATCTACCTTGTTTATAATAGTGTGTATGGTTTGTATAGGATTTCAGTGCAGTACAGTGTAAAAGCCACAATGGCAAATACTGCCATTAGTGAAGTTTCAGTCTTCTCTTGAACTCACTTGGCATTCCCTTTCTGTCCTTTCCAGAATGTGGATATGCAAGTCACCAATCCATCAGAAGCAGCTGCACTTTTTAATTTACATCGAGCACACCATTTTGGTGAGTTTGAACACTCTTCAGAACAACACTACAAGCAGGATCTGTTCCCCAAGTGGCACTTACCAATGAAGATAGCATCTGGGCTCTCATTATTAACATTTATTTATACTTCTATGAGAGACATTATATATCCTTTTATAACCAAAAAGGAAAACTTTTTCTATAAAATTCCAATCCTTGTCATAAACAAAGTTTTACCAGTGGTTTCAATTACCCTTTTAGCACTAGTATATTTACCAGGAATATTAGCTGCTGGCTTCCAGTTGTACTTCGGCACCAAGTATAAAAGGTTTCCTCAGTGGCTGGATAGATGGATGATATCAAGAAAGCAATTTGGACTTCTCAGTTTCTTCTTCGCTACAATGCACGCATGCTACAGCCTGTGCTATCCAATGAGAAGATCATACAGATACAAGCTGCTGAACTGGGCATTCCAGCAGGTATGACGGGTATGCAAACAGAATTATTCAGAAAAGAATTGTATTCATAAAATCTTTGGTTTGATTATTCAAGCAAATCTGGATGGGGGAAAGACGTTTTCATTGCCTTCCTTTGATTTTGAAGCAGATCCCTACAGAGCACTGTTGAAGGACGGAGCAGGACCTAGTTGTTAAAGCATGTAATAGAGTCAAAAGTCAACACAGCTGTGTCAGTGTGTATTAAATAAGTCATTTTCTTCATTTGAGATTTTTTACGTCTGCAAAATGCACATAATTATATCTGCCTCACAGGAACATGTAAGTCTTTGGCACACTGTCAGTGTGGATTAACCTTCTCTGCCCAGGTGGAATCTATCTACAAAAACTAAGCACAAAAATTTTTAGACATTTTCTTTCTAACATGAATTAGCCAGCAATGAAGGAGGGCTGAGCTAAATCACAACAATCTGTGTTTGCCATAAACTAAATTTGTGAACACTGATGGTTCCATGATTGGGAACATGCATACTAACTTGTTAAAAGATAGAATTTCAATCATGCTTCTGAGCCATGGACAATAATTTGCTTATTACATTGAGTGCAACAACTATTCAAATATAAGGTATAGATTAAAAATGTACATTTTATTACCCCCAAAGTGTAATCTAGAGTGTTATTTAAAGGCACAGTATGATGTTAGCAGCTACTTACGAATTCTGTAAACAGTTGAACAGTCAAACCTGTTGAAAACTGAAATCAGCTTTCCTGGTAACCTGATTTGAATCGATTACCAGAAATTTCATTGAGATTCCAGTCTTCCAGATGCAGAAATTACCATAATTAGGGCATATTACACTATGGTGAGCACTAGCAGCATCAAAGAGCTGTTGCAAGTAGTCATAAACAAGAGAAGCTTTCACATAAGTTTACTAAAATCACAACCTTTTCATCCATACCAACTGTTGTATTCAGTGAAGTTGAATGTACCAAGTTATTAAGTTGCTTTTAAGCAGATAGAGCTAAACAACTATCTTGGCAGGATACCATCATTAAAAATGCCTGCTGAATTAGCTCCCTAAAATAGTGCTGTTAATACATTTCCTGTTGTTATAAGCTCTCAGATATGGTATTTAGCCATAGACGGAATTTTTTTGTCAAAGAGTAAGATTTTTCCTGCTGTGACGGCAGGCGAACAGGCCTCAGAACCAGTCTCTCCTAGGCCAAGACACTGATGAAGTTTAAATTGTTCTGATTTAAAGTCCAACTTTGGTTTGCACATGACCACAGTGGAGACTTTGTCATCAGAAGTAAATAGCAGTTACATTCAGAAACATTCAAGCAAACAAAAATACTGTGTTTCTTGGCTTATTTCCTGAATATTATGTAAATATAATGAAAGTAGGTGTATTTCACAGAAACAGCAGAGTATGCCAGTCTGTCATGTTAAATATGGTGTTTGTTTGGCAGGTAAAACAGAAAAAAGAAAGTGCCTGGATTGAACATGATGTTTGGAGAATGGAGATTTATGTGTCTCTAGGAATTCTGGGACTTGCTTTGCTGGCCTTGTTGGCAATAACATCGATTCCATCTGTTAGTCACTCTTTGACCTGGAGAGAATTCCACTACATTCAGGTATCCATAAATGTCATTATTGCATGTCATTAGTCCTCACTTGTAAGACTGCATGTTATCAGCTAAGACCATTAGGAGTTAGAAATATCAAACACAGAGAAGTTAGAGAAACCAACGTAACTGTTTCGTACTCCGTCAGTTGCTTTGCAGGAAATTTTTATTTCATCTGTTACTTTGTCAGGAGAAAATACTGTCAGGTTCAGGGTATGAAGTGGGAAGAAAGACAACTCCAGACCACTTCTTGCTCCTCTGACTCTGTGACAAGCAGCAGTTTTCCCTTCAGGACGTAGGTCAAAGACCTCTGTTACTGAAGGCATTTATGTCACCTTCTGGATATCTTATGTTTCAGGAATGCCTTGTGTCCTGCTAAGTAGGTGCTATTGAGCCAGCCAACACTGTTCCTATATAACATAATGCATAAGGAAAAATGCTTGCTGCTCCCTTGGAGCTGCTTTGGCAATTCTTTACTGTCTGAGCAGTACCAGGTGACTGGAAAGTCCAGAAGACTTCTGCCCAAAAATATACGCAGAGATTTTCCATTAGCTTCATAACCCCCTCCAAAAAATATATTCTGAAAAGGAGACATCTTAGAACACATACATAATCAAATGCAACCATTCCTTAGTTTGCTACAGATGTGCTTGTTTTGTTCACCTAAATATCATGTTTGCTCTTAGTTATCCTGTATTATACACAGTAATAATAAGGGGTGGTTCTGCTGGCATCAGTATGATCACACTAAAGTTAAGCAGGTGTTAGGTCCCTGAACACAAAAATCTTAAAATTCAGTAACTTACTAAGTACCTGACATTTGAAAATTTGATCTGAATTTGAAATGTAGCTCTGAAATACGCATCTTCCAGCAATTACTGATCTGAGATTCTTCCCACTTTGTGAAGTACATAATTTGTAAGAAAGGTTTTCAGCTCTACAGAGAATATATATGGGCAGGTCTAGGAGAGAGTCTCTGAATGCATGACTGCTTTCAGAACTAAATTAATATGGCGAAGTAACCCAGAAGAGTAATACTACTACATTAGATTTGTTTTATAAACAAATAAACTTATACTTGAAAATCAGATTCTGTAGACTTAGCAGTTGGAAAGGCAGTGTTTGTCTTTACTGATGGGTAATTCCAGTTTTCCAATAATAACAAGATTCTTATGCAGGAAGAATCTCAAAATTATTAGTAACTGGCATAAAAAATCCTTTACTCCTGTATTTCATAGACATACAAAGCCAAATTTTTCACTGTAATGGAATGAAAGACTTCAGTTTCCTCCAGTTGTGCAATGGCTTTTGTCACAGTACTGGACTACCTAGCATTTCTAATATTAATTGACCTTAAAATTCTTCTTTGCAAATAATCAATTAAACCATTTATAAATCTGCTTTTAAACTCACAATACTTTATCAAAGAAATAAAGCAATTTGGGATACAGTTGCCATCTACAAATTGAGATATTGAGAACTGACCCTTTTTCAGGAATAGCCTGTAATCTGTAATCTCCTCTATGTATTAGCTAATAGTAGTGCATGAAAAATGTGCCCCATCTGTTTTCTCTTACAGTGGCATAGAGGGGTATAGTTGGATTCTTGAATTATAGCTCTTAAATTTTAGTTTAAAGCAAATAGTCTCTTTTCTTTGACTTATGTGTGTTGGTTGAGTTCCCTCTTGATTTCCACGTTTGCTTAACAAAGTACTTTTTTTGCCAAGTTGGAAAAAACAGCTTACTATTTTCTTTCTCTTTTCAGAGCAAGATGGGATATTCAGCTCTGCTGCTATGCACTGTTCATGCACTGGTGTTTGCTTGGAATAAGTGGGTTGATGTTAATCAATTTATTTGGTATACACCACCTTCATTTATGATAGCAGTTTTTCTTCCTATTGTAGTTCTGCTTTGCAAATGCATACTACTCCTCCCATGTTTTAGGAAAAGGATAAAAAAGATCAGATGTGGTTGGGAAGATAACACACAAACCAATCAAACCAGTGTAACTTCCAGACTGTAGCCTAAATATGGACATTTCCTTTCTATGTATTAAAATCTGCTCAAGGCCATGAAATGTTCACCCGCAAGCTCTGTTTTCACATTTTCTAAGGATGGTTTTTGCTCACTTTTCATTTCAACTTCAGGAGTATGAAATACTTGCTGCAGTTTGAACTTTTTTTAAGACAAAAAGTGGGAACATTCATTTTACACTCTATTCATTGCTATGGTATCTGATAATTTCTTTCTTCTGACTCACTCCTTTTAAAATCCAAGGTCTTCATTGTCTCAATCCTAATTCTTTTAAAGGCAAAAGCAATCATAGAGCATTGTTACAGATAACCACAGAAAGTCAATAAATAATTACACCACAAAACCCAGGAATGCTTGTTTGCTTGTTTGCTTGAATGCCATGTTTGTTTGCTCCTTCCTTAAATCTCCAAATTACAATGGGACAACAAACAACTAGAGCATTTATCATCCCATTCCCCCTTATTGCCTGCATCCTGTGTTTCATTCTGCAGAATGGGGACCTTGGCACATGAACCAGGCAGAAGCTGTGTATTCCCGACAGGCCTTGAATTTAGGCAATTGGGCAAGAATTGCAGGGAACTTTACAAGTTAAACCTCTCCTGAGGCTTGGGCACAGTTTAAAAAAAGATGGAGTTCTGATTCTAAAAACTAGGTGTGTCTGCTTACTTAAACCGATAAAACATTTCCCATTTCTTATTCCATTAACACCTCCTTTTGTTTCTGATGCTGGAAATTTTCCATGCTTTTGACCTAAGCCTCCCGTACTTGACATGTGCTAAGCTTTATTTGCACAAATTATTCCAGTGGGATAACTCACGTCAGGTAAATGTGGTTTACTGTTTACTCTAGGGCCAGAACAATTGTGTGACTGGAAGAAAAACATTAAAAAAAGACATTTGAATTTTGACATTGATTTGGTGAGATTTTCATTTAAAGTGTCTTCTGAATGCTTTTACAAGAATTTTCATACAAACTATTTAGACCTCACTTTGTTGCATAGGTCTGGCTGAAAGTTTTAAATTAATAATTCATTTCTTAGTATCTATTTTAAAATATGGTATGCAGTAGTTAATATTTTCACCCAGCATCAGGAACATTTCTACCACTCTCCCCGAGTGGGTTGACTAGGACATGGACTGATGATGCCACCTGTTGCTGGGGTCATCTGAATGATGAATTGTAATTGGTAATGGCTCCAGCAATAAAACAAACAGGAAAACAATGTATGTGTAAAAAAATACGTAATATGTGGCGCTAATGATTCTGTAGCTAATGATTCTGTTGTACATTTGTGAACTTGGTACACGGCATAAATAGCAGCCAAATTAGTAGCTACAGGGATACCACATTTGGTATTTTTCTGGTTGTAACTCCATTCAACTTAAAAGTTGGCTATGTTATTTGCACTTAATGTACTACTGTGAAAATAACTTGGGACATGGTGGCCTGTATAGACTAAAATAAGTGGCATTGTGTACCAAATCAGTAATACGTGACAGAAGCACTCTGTAAAACACAGGAAGCTAGTCTGCAATGTGAATCTAAGAAATTTCTAACAGAACAGGAAAAGCGCGGTTGCCAATGCACTAGAATTTACATTTGTAAAAATAGAATAAATATTTCAGAAGTCATATGAGAGATGAAGAAGAATGTCTGCCAAAGGTTTATTCAGAATATTACCTGCACTTTGATGTCAGGAGTCATACAAAAATAACAAAATAATTTTTCTAGTGGAACATGCTGAGGCAAATGCTCTTTGTCTTCTGCATTGTCCACTAGCTACTCATAAAGTGTGCTCAAACTTACTACTTAGGACAAAGCTGAGACTGTAAGTATTCCAAGCAACCCCTGTATACATCTATTGAAAAGAATGATGTTTGGTTTTATTAAAAGACGCACTAATTTCTACTAAATAGTGCTCTCCCAAAACAACCCTGCAGCTTCCTTACTTAGAAAAGCTGGAGGATTTAATTCAATCTCCAGCTTTGTTAAATTCTGGTCAAATAGTTGGTCAAATAATTTTTTACAGATGATCAGAGAAGCCATCCATTTGACAGAAAGGAATATAAACAGCCTCAAGTGTAACAAAGCATGTGGCACAGAGAGCAGAACTTGACGCTTGGTAACTGGAAAGGGAAGAATGAAGACAATCCTTGGAAGAAACCATTCAAAGCTATTCATATGGCATATATAAAATAAAATCAAGGCAAGTTTACATGTGTATGCATGTGGAGAGGAAAACAGTTCAAGGTTTTGCAATGCCTGCACAAAGCCAGCAAAGGACTTCAGTTGTTAGATGTCTCTGATGTATTTACTTCAGAGATACAGAATTTAAACCCTGGGAGACACTTACAAATTATTGAAGGAACTTGAGGAATTTTATGACAAGTTTATCTGGGTAGCCAGATCCTAGAATACTATTCCTGAGAGGTGGTAACAACAATCAGTGCCCAGGAAGCTACAGCCAGGGCTGTGCTGGCGATGGCTTATTGCAAATTCCTATTGACAGCAGCATTTACTGTAAACAGTCCCTCCCTTTGGCCACTCTTCTCTATTCTGTCAGTTCTGCAAGTTTTAAAAGCCGTGAAGTTAATCAGACACGGGAATTGAATCAAGTTGAAAAGGAATGCAAGGAAAACAATGATTGAGCCAGATCCATGCACTGCTCTGATTCACCTGACAGGTGTGCACACATGCCAGCAGGAAGGACAAGAAAAGGAATGGTTGCAAGTGCTCCTGAAATTCAAAACTTCAGTTATTTCATCCTGTTTCAGTAGGAACAATATTTTATTGCTTCACTTTTTTGTCATGTCCTTAGTTTTCCATGAATCAGTAGGCAAAAATGTGTTCCAGAAATTGTAACTGAAAAACATGCAAAACCGATTGACCTCTACATGACTGTGCACTGCATGGCTTCATCTGTAGAGACGATAATCTTACATCTTCCCTTTTTTTCTATTACATCTATAGTTTCTATTGGTGTCCCTTGAGAACATGAAATGTTATGTTAACTATTTTTGAAGTTCAGACTGATTTCATTTAAGTTGATTTTCTTAAAATGACAGTAAATTAATACCTTAGAACAACAAAACAAAAACAAATTCTTGAAAGCATGCTGAATACACCCCTGGAGAAGGTAGTCTGCTGTAGCCGGTGTAAGTGCCTGGAAGTGGCTTACTATTGCCACTAATTTTTTTCAGTAGTTCCAGGATTCCTTGACCCCATCAGCATGTTACAGCTGCTGATGGCAAAATAATTTCTTTTGATGAGACCTTGGACTCCTCAAAAGAATCTCATTGAATTCAGTTGTACCAGGGTTCAAATATTGCATCACTGAACTCTTCTGTAGCTTGATTGTAACATTTGAATGGGGGTGGTGAGGCTAATTTATTAAGAATGCATAATAAGTTTTGAGAGATTTTCAAATAAAAATATATAAAACCAGTCAGCAAGCCAAATTCTATGAACCACAGCTACTTCCATTAAAGATGATGAAACAGAAGTCATAGTTTGTCTTTTTTTGTTTTTTCTTTTTATGTATATTCCATCAAAACTGTATTCCTGAGGTAAATATGTCCTTGACTTGAATAAAAATGTTTAGTCCCTGTGGGACTGGTAGATACTGCCGCTGCTACTGATGGATATTTGGTCCTTAAATTCCATCTTTTGGGCTCATTATTACAAAGGAAATGAGGCAAGTGCAGGGTTTTTTGAACTGGACAGTCAATCTTGTACTTTGTAGTTATGTGCAGTCTTTATATATATGCTTACACTGTTTTGTTGGATGTACTCTACTTAAAAAGAATTTTCCATGTGAATGTCTCCATTACTTGAAATGCTGAAAAGTAATGTACTGGTGGACTTAAGGAATGTAAGACACAGTGATGATAAGCCACTCTTAAACATTACTTATGCAAGGTAAGAACCATCTGAAACCAGATTTAGATGGTGCATGAGACTATATTCAGAAAAGTAATTCCTAATAATTTCAGGTTTATCCTTGTTCTGAATCCACTATTCTACTGCAATTTTTTAGTCCTCACCATTTAGTTTTTGCAGAGGCAAAATTCCCAGTGAAGCCAACAGCACTTTTACATAGCTATTAAGACTCTGGTTTGCCCCCTGCAGTCACATAAATATGTCAGGTCTGTGTTCTCCTTGACACAATTGCCGATAAATTGTTCACCTTCTTCAGTGTTCGGGAGGTACTCTATTCTGCTGTGTACCCTCCATCAAGACAGCCTTTTCAAAGGAATAGAATTATATTTTATTACCATTTCATTACCAGAGCCTGGACTGGAGCATACCATATCACAACGCAGCAGCTGAGCCACAAAATCTGCTCCTCACAAACAGCTCAACTTCATTCAGCCCTGATTTAACATCCTGTACTTGCTAAAGTTATTCTAAGTTCCTCCCTGAAAATTCTTCCATATATAATGGGTTCTTACATGTTTCTGACACTGAGTTGCTAAAAGAATAAGGGAAAATTGATGGTGGAGAATGGCAGTAGTTAGGAAGAGGAAAATACAGCGTAAGAGGGAATGGAATACACTTAGCTACTAGAAGGAGGTGAGGGTGGGTAAATAAAGAAGGAGGAAACAGAGCCTGCAACAACTTTGCAAGATGGGGGGGGGGGAGGAAGGCTACTTTCACCAGTCTGTAAAAGGTCTTATCTACTTCATCCTCGTGATCAGATGGTCTCTAGCAAACATTCACAATAGTGTCACCCTTGCTGGTCTGCCCTTTAATCCTGACCCATAAACTCCTGACTTGCTCACACCATCCACCCAAAGACAGAATTTCAGGCATTCCAGGTGTTCTCTCCACATGAAGGGCAACTCTTGCACCTCGCCTTCCTGGCCTGTATTTCCTAAAAAGCTTGTATCCATCCATGACAACATGCCAGTCATGCAACCATGTTCATGTAATTGCAATGAGATCAAAGCTCAGCAACTGCACATTGATCTCTAATTCTTCCTCTGTTTCCCATACTACATGCATGGGCATACAAACATTTCAGTGAGGTATTCAAGTGTGTCAGTTTCCCAGGAAGAGTGCAAGAAGATACCTTATGGTCATATCCAGCAGGCATTTCCTTGGTTCCACCTCAGCTTGGAAGGCGCTAAGCCTGTTCTTCAACTACAAGTCTTCAGGAGGAGCAGAAGCCTTTCTGCTAGTACAGACGGTGACCAGTTTCCAGCCTTCACCTTCTACAGACTTTTGACTTACTGACTGACATGGCACAGACCCCACCTGCATCTCTACCGCTGGGGGGGTTAAGACTCCTGAAGCTGTAGGATCTCTGAGAGCATCCAATCTCTTGCTCACCTTTATGAATGCTACACTGCATGCTTACTTCCTCTTTTAACCCTCTGACCTGGCAACATAGCGTATCAACAACAACACACCTCCTGCAGAAGAGATGACTGTCAACACCAGCTTCACGGAGAAGCACCATGCACTCCCTGCAACCTGGGACCTGCAGAACTACATTTGCTCTCAGAAGGTCTGTCTGGGTGGAAGCCTCTAACACAGCTGATACAGCAACTTCAGCAGCTACTAGGGAACAACCTCTGTAGTGTATCGTAACCATATCATAGGGAGCGTACATACACTGCTAGGGCTAGGGATGAAGGGACCTCCTTGTGCCCTCCTGCACTAACTGCTGTGCCCATTCGCCTCTGTGACACAACTACTTCTTCTGTCTGCTGCCTCTGTTAGCCGCAGTCAGACGGTCACAGAACGGTGCCCAATGCATTACCAGGACTAGAGAGGATTCAATGAAACCAGTTGGAGATCAGTTTACAACTGATTAAGAAAGTGCATCTTTATGCAGTGGGCAGGGAACCTCTAGAGCTTGCTGCCACAGAGGGCTGGGGAGGCAAACAGTATGAGCATGTTCAAAAGGGAGTTAGACAAATTCAGAAACAGCAGCCCCTAAAACATTAAAAGGACCTTGCAGACTTGTAATCTATGATACCACTAAGAAAAACATGGATTTGGGAGGAGAGGACAAACTCCAGCAGCCAGGCTTGCACACTCTCCTTAAATAGCATTTTGGTTAGCTTCTCTCATAAATACACTAATTGGTTAGACAGACTATTGGTCTAACCAAGTAGGGAGTTCCTATATTTCAAGAGGAAATATCTTCAGTTTGATACACTCCTCTAAGCTATATGGGTGGAAAACATATGTGCTGGGAATGCCAACTTAAATCCTGACGAAAAAGCTACTGCCTTGATCTTGAAAAGAACTGCTTAACTCTCAGGCTTTGTAGCAACCCGCTGGCCTCAGTTCATTTCTGTGGTATTAACTACATTAATTTTCACAGGACTGAGAACAGAACTGGTATTTCATTGTTCTATAAAGATACAGATTTTCCTCTTATGTGCTAAGTTGATCTTGAATTACCATGGTTTCATTTTTACTTGTCAGGGAATATTTTACACAGCTGGCACAGTCCCATTCAGTGAAACAAAATGTTCAGAATAAACAAGCTGAAGACCAGATCTATGGCAAGGAACATATAATAAGAAGGTTACAAATATTTTACATGCTACATGACATATTTCTACATTTTCACAACCATGATGTATTACACATTTTGCCTCTCCTCTCAAGAAAAAACTGTGGCCTGCAGCTTTGTGAAGGCAATTCAAACTCAAAGAGCTAAAACCCTGTTAGTAAAACAAACAAACGTGTCTTAGGCTGTCAAATGGTGATCAAACCACAGTCTAGCCTATGCTTCCCTCAGCTACTTTAGTATTCAGGCGAGTATTTTTGTCTTTCAGTTTTGCAATATCCATTCTTCACTAGGAAGGACATAAGTCTATTTTTTGTTAACAAGTCAACTGACTGAAGGTTTTGCTCTGGATTTAGTTTGCATTATAAAAATAATCTACTTTTCCCCTGGCTTTGGGTCCAACAGTTCTTGCAGGCACAAGATCACACTTTCAGAAGCTAGTGTCTCACTTTGTAGATGCCTTTTAAGCCACAAACCATGAAGAAAAATTCTGACCTTGTATAATCTATACCACAAAGTAAATGTTTCAGAGTTATAGGGAGAAATGGAAAAAGGTCATACATGACCTTGTCCTCCATACAAAGCTTTGGGGTTTGTTTGTTGGTTTGGTTTGTGGAGGTCCTCCATTTTGGTTGAATTGCCCTTAATTTGAATTGCTCTTAGGAAGAAGGAGAGACCTCGTATTGTTTCGCATTACTTGCTGGGATTTCCCAGTGATGGCTTATTAAATGTGCTCTGTATAAAGGCTTTCCTTTTTTCTTTCATGCTGTCTTTTTTTAACTTATCTTTTTTCTTTAATTTTTTTCTTTCCTTTTTTCCTTTATTTTTTTCTTTCCTATTTTCTCCTCTCCTCTCTCCCATCCTCTCTCCTTTTCTCTTCTTCCCTTCTTCCCTCTTCCTCCCCCTCTCCTCTTCTTTCCTTCTCTCTTCTCCTCAAAAGAATATCTAATTGCTTTTATTTATCTATTTCTATTTGTCCTTTCCTTGCTTTTAGTACTGAAATTCATACCCTATAAGGTCTGAAAGAAGTAGTGATACCTGGACAGTTAGTGAAAAGGGAACATCATGAATAGATGAAATCCAAAGACTATAAGAAGGGAAGCGATTTTAGTGGGGGTATTTACTATTCATTTTTGTTGTTTAGTTAATGGTTAGTGGTTTTGTGGGTTTGTTTTTTTCTTTTTCAGATTGTCCTTATTAAAAAAACAACATATTTTCAAGTAAACAATGACATCAGATTAATTAAAGAAACAGAAAGAAACAAAGAACAAAACTACAATTTGCTTCAAAAAAAAAAAAAGGTAAAAATAAATTTCAATTCTCTAAAAGTCTCAGACCCATTTTGTCCTTATAAAGAATGAGTAAGAGGGTAAGTTTTATTTTTAGTGTAATTGCAGGCTGCCATAAGAAAGAACTGGCCTGAATGTTCCTGGCTGGGAAATACTATATTTTTCTGCTAAGTTACGAAATTAGCTGTGTTGAGGGTAGTATGCCAGAAACAATTGTATTTGGGTTTGTTGCCCTGATAGGAAGCAAATTTTTGTGTGTTTGTTTTCACTCTCTTGCCACAGGGAAATCCCCAGGGCTCTGTTTTCACCTTGCCAAGAGGAAGAACCAGAATATCTGTTTCCATTTGCCAATTGGAAACTCTTTTGTTATGTTCCATCCTTCAAAGGAAGAAATAATAATGCTGCCCTTTGCTAAAGACTTTCGCAAATTACTTTGCTAAAGATAGAAAAACACCTGCTAAGAGAAAATACAATCCTTTCTTTAACAGATTGTTTAAGATAGCCCTTTAACAAGATATCTGAGAATTACGTTGCCCATAGATCTCTCTATATAATTTTAAAGAACTGTACCAGTTTTATCCTCTTACTAAAGAGACATGGTCCAAGTATGCATAAAGTTTAAGTATACAAAATGTTTGCATATATGCTTGCTGCCATGCTAAACATCATGCAAAACACGGAACTCTTCACATTTCTCCTGCTTGAATAGGTTGTGAAATACACAACAATGGAAGGGAGGCTGTAGTTGTTTCAGTCCAATTTCAAATGAGGATATTCAAACTGCAAAGAGAATAAAAAAAAAAGAAAAGTTCCAAGGAAAACACAAGCTCAAGTTCAATCCCCCAAACTGCCTTCATTTTAATTTTTAAATGTACTAGATATCAAGTTAGCGGTGTCTGTTCAACAGGCTGGTAAATGATTATGACTTGAAACTTTCCTCATTTATCCCTTTGCACAAAGGCTTAAAGCTAGGTAGGTTTGCAGAGTGAGAGGAGAAACAGCTGAAGAAGAAATGAACAATGTAAGTAGGAAATGACACTGAATGACATCTGTGGGAAGCCAAGTGGGGTAGGCATGAAGGACAGGGGCAGAGCTGGCACACGCTACATAGCACAGGCTAGAAGACAGAACTGTGACAGTTTCAAGTGGTAAACAGCTGCACAAGAATCAAGAAAGAAGTAACAGAATTCAAGGGTCATTAACCATGTACTATAAGCCATCTCCCTATTACAAAGTCAGCACAGATCTCCTAATGCATCATCTCCTAAAGGTCTAAGTCTTCTGATCAAGACCTTATGCTGGAGTAATAACATAAAAATATCCCACAAAAAAGCAATCACAATCAGGTTTACAGCCTTCTTATTAAGGCTATAATTCAAAAAAATTAAGAATTTCAGGATTGTGACTACTCTGATTGTGCATGAAGCACTATCATTTTGACGTGCATAAGTTAGTTTCATGACTAAATATGTCTATTTTAATATAAATGCTTTTATGGCTACAAGAGTTGTATAAAGTAGTATGGAAAGAGAATCAACCAAAAATAATAAAGAACATTCTGCCTTTTTTTTTTATTTATTTTTGATTCATTTCTTGGTTGGACTAAAATTTTTGAGCTCATATTACTGCAATTGTACTGATTACAGAAAAATAAGATTAGGATGATGATTTTTGAATCAATAGCAAAGAAAAGGAGAACATTAAAACAAGGAACTGGAGGGCTGAAATAATTCTCACCATGGAAAGGGCCAATTCAGTTCTGAGTAGTGTGTCAATGGACTCACCTTTCCACTGGCTTCTACGGAGTATCAACCCTGTCCTCACTGTCTGGGAGCAAAAATGCAGTTTGGGAAATCAGGCAACAGGTTTTCTGTGCATCTGTTTACCAAATTTAAAAATACTGTAGAAATACGTGTTTTCAATGTCAGGAAAATGACTTATTTAATAATTGGGGGGAAATGGCCTCTGAACTTCAAAGGAAAAGTTTCTTAGCAATTTTTTCAAATTCTGTGATATTCTTGGTCATGATTATGCACTGAAACAAATGTCTGAATTAATTATATGGTTTATTCTGCTTAGGTCCTCAGTTAAAGCACTACATAAACAAGTCAGCATGCACACACAAAGGATCAAAACTGATATGTTCAGTGTATCGCTGCAATCATAAGGCTCCTTTCAATCGTCTGTGCATGTGTTTTTGCTGTAGCATGAGAGACATACATTATTATACGTGTTAGTTTAAAATGTATAAAACGTGAAGGGATGAGGGTTACAAATTGTTATATATACACTACAGCTTAAGGAAAGATGGAATTTATTTGATATATCAGAAGTGACATCTTTTCAGTTAATTGCTCCGTTTGTCCTCAGCTGGAAATTTCCTTGGCCAAGCAAGACAGAATTCGGATCTTGGACTTCAGCTTTGTGTTGATGCGGCTCAGCCCTGTATGTCCTCTCATTTTGCATAACATTTGTTATAATGAGAATTTTGCATTAAAAGTACACAGCAACGGTGGGGAGCAACCTGCCTGCTACCTACACCGGAGCAAGGCAGCCTGGGCTGCAGGCACATCCAGCACCCACCAGGAATCAGTTTCTTTTTTGTGCTGAGAGTGGTGAAACACTGGCCCAGAGAGGCCACGGATGAGTCGTCCCCGGAGACATTCAAGGCCCGGCTGGACATGGTTCTGAGAAACCTGATCTAGGTAAAGATGTCCCTGCCCATTGCAGGGGGGTTGCACTAGGTGACCCTTGAAGGTCGCTTCCAGCCCAAACTATTCCATGATTCCATGACTATGATTCCTCACCCCTGGCCTTGCAGTGGGTACTGGCTGAGGGCCAGCATCACCCTTCTGCCAGGATAGAACAAGGAAAAGCAGCCTGAGGAGAGCTTCCGCAGAACACACCTGGGCCGGAGCTGCCGATGAGGGCAGAGGCCCGGGAGGACAGGCGCGTTTTGCACTCGGGGCCGTGAGCTCGCCTGGACCGACGAGGTCCCAACGCTGTGCCAGTGGGACCCCGAGTCTGGAGGTGTTGCGCAGGCTTGAGGGAGTTGTGGCGAGAGCGCAGTGACCGGGTGCCGAGCTCGAGGACACCGCGGGCCCGGCCGCGGCTCCCTCTTCCTCACATGCACCAGACCCCCAGGACGGTCAGCCCCCGCGGCAGCGCACAGCTGCCCGCCCTGCCGCGGCGGAGGAGCGGCCGCAGGGGGCGGGTCGCAGCGGTAGGAGAGGCACCGCCTTCCCGCCCGCCCGCTCGCCACTGCGGGCAGAAGTCTGAGGCGGGGAAGCGGCGGCGCTGGTCCTCCAGGCGGGCGGGTGGAGGTGAGCGGCGCTGAGACCGGGGCGGGAGGGGCTCCATCGCCGCCGGGCGCCCCCTCGGGCCGGCCGTGTTCACCGTCGCCCCGCGGGTTTTCCCCGCTGCCCATCGCTGTGCCTCCCGCCGCGGCTGTCTCCGTCTCCGGGCTTGCTCTGGCGGGCCT
>JANRGW010023795.1:0-10520 GCA_024733675.1 Psilopsiagon aymara
ACTGGAATGGGTTGCCCAGGGAAGTTGTGAATGCTCCATCCCTGGCAGTGTTCAAGGCCAGGTTGGACAGAGGCTTGAGTGACATGGTTTAGTGGGAGGTCTTCCTGCCCTTGGCAGGGGGGTTGAAACTAGATGATCTTAAGGTCCTTTCCAACCCTAACTATTCCACAATTCTACAAATGGAAGGTTTTGCTGTTGCTTAGGAGGGAGAAAAAGAACAAAGAGAGACACAGGCAAAAGATATATTTCACATAAGCATCATCCTTTAGCTTCATGAAGTTTTCCAGTTAGGTAGAAAAAGAAAAAGCTCTTCTATTTCTCAGGCAAGCTGTGTTCTGCACATAATTGGATGCAGAGGTGGGACACAAAGAGGTTCTGAACACCAAGAAGACCTGTCCTTCAAAACCATCAGGGCAGTCTTACCATCAGATACCAGTGCCCCCCACCTACACAGACACCCCGCAGGTATTTCACCACATGGCAACTAAACCCATGAAAAGCCAGCCTGAATCCTTGTTCAAGAAAGCACTGAGCAAAAGCTGCTTTGAACATTGCAGCAAAAGAAAAAGCATACTAGCAAACCCGCTCTCAACTGAGTAGCACAGTACCTGACACTTCTAGTAATAGTAACTAGTAGAATTAACTAGTTCTTACTGGAGAGAAATGAAGACACTGAACTTTGTCAAAAAAATTCACTTCCTATATGTCAGGCTTTCCTTAAACTATCCCGTGTTCTCAAGAAACCTGCAACCTCAAAAAGAAAGTTTAAGCACCACTACCCCTAATATCAATTCAGGAAGAGATTTAGTGCTATTCACTAGAATAGCTTTCAGTCAGTCAGGGAAACTGAAACAGTAACATATGTGAAACAGCTTGAGTCTTGAGGATGTGAACTATACAGAACTAGTTAACAGAATTTTTCTTTAAACCCACACACTCATCATAACATTCATTTAGTAAATCTGAATAAGAGCTGTATTCAATAGCAACACAATCTGCGTGTGAACATTCTGTGAAGAGAAGGACTAAATTCCATGAATCAATAATTTGTTTCAATTGTCCCGGCTCTGTTTACTACCTACACTGTATTTGATATGTCTTATTAATGTTGGACATCCCCTGTTTTAAGTCTCTATATAACACTCTGAATGAACAAGGCCTGTCTACTTCAACTTCAAAAGAGAATTAAGCATCTCCAGAAGTGTCTTTGAGACTAAGCTGGACCTCATTAGCTCTGTTGGCAGAAGTTCAGAAACAAAAATAACCACATCACCTAAATTTGAGACAAGACAACCTTCATTCAATATATCTCATACTTTACAAAACAATAGCATTTACATCATGTTGGTATCATATATAGTGTAATAGTTAACATTAGAGTAATCATGAAAAATAACTGTTATTACCATTACAACATTCACATGTTGATTTTTAGTACTGATAGAGATGCTTGAAATATCTACTGTTTACAACATTTGTTCTAGTTAAAGAGATTTGGTAGAATTTCCTAATCAACTGCAACCACTTCCCACCCATAGAACTGATGCAAAGAAGGGAAAAAAAACAGTTAGTGGGATCCAAAGACAAACACTTTTACTTATAAGTCTGTGAAGAGAAATCCCTCTCTCTCCATATGTTTTTTTTTCTTGGCTCTTAATCATCTTTTCATTGGCTTCCAGCTGGCTGTCTCACTATCATCTAGCAGTATCACTAGCAAGACCAACTTGTTATGCCAAAGTCAGGCACAGAAAGATAAGAGCTGCAAAGTAGCAAGATGCAGGAACCTTTACTAGGGGCAAACGCAGCATAAATGATGCATGGCAGGGTCACTTCACTTGCCTCAGCAGAGCAACCACTGCTGCATTCCCAAAGCATAGCAGCAGGTCAGCACTTGCACTTTTCAGTAGTGGGAGTGAAAAACGACCACTACAATTGAAGCTACATAGAAATTCTGCAGGCAGAAGTGTAATTACCTGAGTGGGAACTCTGGCAGAAAACCCAAACCTCTTTCTCTCCTTAAATAGAAAGAAATACTGTGCAGTCACCATGGAGAGATTACGTACAGCTTTTAGATCACATGCAGCACTGAAATACAACACACACACACACAAGAGACAGCCATGGATCTGATTTAGCGATGCAGAACCAACAGTAGATTCTCCACTGGCTACAGCCACCCAGTCAGTGTGGCTCTCCTTCTTGCCATTTTTCCCTTCCCCATCTTACAAATATTAAACTCTATGTCAAATCTCAGCCCCCACATAAAAGACCAGCTCTGCAAGCTGTTTAGCCTGTCTTGAAAGTACCTAGAACCTGACATGGAAGATCCAGATATGAAAGCCCCAACAAATTCATCCACTGCCATCCAAGTAAGATTTCAAATTGGGAATAGAAGAAAACCCAGGGAAAGAAACATCATACAGTGCCTGTCTGTGAAAGTCTACTTGGATTATCCAAGCAGCTAGACTTTGAAGTGCAGCAGCTCTTGCATGGTCCGTAGAGGCTTAAACTTCAGTTGCAAAATTTCCCAGTTTTGGTCCAAGACCTCTGGTTTCCAATCACCTTATGCAGCCAAACCCACCTCCTCATATCTCCCCCATATTCCCTCCCTCTGCCCACTTCACAATCCAGCTCATTTTGTCTTCTGCCTCCAGCAGCCTCCAGACTCAGCCTCCACTGTAGACCCCATCTCCTGGGGCGGATTTTCTCCTTCCACTCCAATACATCCGTAGTGGGCACTTTTCCCCTCAGTTCTGCAGCAGCACACGAGGTGAGAGTCACCAGAGCATAGGGAAGATGAGCACACTTTTCTCTCTTCACACACGGTATGTGCTGGAGTTTTCCAGAGGCCTTTTGGCTTCAAAACTCTCCCCCAAATTGTTACTTGTGATCACTAATATTCAAGGCACTTCCTCAATAGCTGCCCAACTATTCATTTCTATTTTCAAAGAGAAATATTGCTGCTCAGAGCCCCTGAAAAATACACCCTGGCTTTCCATTGTTTGAAGTTTGTAGGAATGTCAGACTAAAAGTGTCAGAAATTTGCCTTTCTCCAAATCAGCCAAGCTTTCTTTTGTTAATAACTTCAGCCAGCCTCCAAGCCTCAGTAGAGTGCTTTTTATCAGCGTTGAGCTGGTGATGCTACATTGGAATCTTCCACTTACCAAGACCAACAAAGTGTTGCTGTGTACCAGGAATGCCATTCCACAGAGTCCTTTTCTCACCTCTCTGCAGTAGCTCTCTAATCTAGCAGCATAAATATGAGATAGCTGATAAGGTTGTAGGCACAGAGACGTCCTGTCTCCCATTCAGTTTTTCTAATCATCCCACAAGCCAAACAGCTTCAGATTTGGAAGTTCTGAAAACAACTCTCTTCATTTAAAAATATACATACATTTCTATTTCCTCTACAGAATACCACCAATACAGAAACAGCTGTTTCTGATTTTGCAGTGATTTTCCCCTGGCATTTACATCCTGACTGGTTTTTATTTTCATTCTCACAAGACAAGGCAGAATGAGCCCTGCACTTCTTTCCCCTTCCCACCATTACTAGCCGTCTAACAGCTCCTTTTTTTATCTCCAGTTTCAATGTTGTGCTTCACATAGGCTCTGTTCTCTGGGTTTTCTCAATGGGAAATATCCTATATTTGTATTTATGAAGTATTATCCTCTATTTTTCAAACATCCTGGTGCATGACTGTACCAAAACTTGCTCATTTTTAACTTCACAATTGAAGGAAGCTGCTAAAATGAGAGGAAGATTTTTCTCTCGTCAATCAGCATCAGCATGAGAGCAGTCTCCTCGTGAAAGCCTGTAGCTCCGATTGTTCAAAACATACTGTTCACTGTGTCATTTTAATCATGTGCCTAAGATATTTAAATATCAGGCTCTAATGTACAAATCCTGTTGAGATCCATGAAGGTTCTTTTAATAAGAATGAATGAGGGCCAATTTCACGCCATTTGTTACATCCTGTGTACTCTTATTTCTTCACACTATCACTTGTCTTTCTTTTTATGTGCCACTAATTGGTTTGTAAAGCATAAATCATAAAGCTTACCTGGGTTTTGATTATGCTACAGCCTATGGCTTTGTATTTAATAATTTTTTCTTACTTTGATAACTGACACTGAGTTTCCATTTTATCACCTTATCTGCATTTGAAGGAACAAATAAAAATCCTTTTTAGAAAGGATTAAAATTTCACCTCTTACAATCAAGTTTTGGAACCGCACCATCACAGCAAGTGTTTAATCAGAAATGCAAACAAGCAGCTCAGCCTGTACATCACGTTCTGCCATACATCAAGAAGCAATCACATTTCAGCATTATCACATACAACCTGCAAACATCTGCTAAAGAGAAAAAAATAGAAGAGCAACAACAACCACCAACCCACACAGCAGAAGGTTATTTGACTTGTATTCTGTGTGAATTCAAACTGGACACAAAAATCAGGTCCCTGTTGATTCTGGATGAAAAAAGAACACTTCTCAGAGGACACTTATGTCTCAAGAGACAGTAGATGCATATTTGAGAGTTCCTTGCAGCTCCTGGATATGAGTGCAGGTAACTACAGTCATATACATGACTTCTGAGCTGGACAGAGGTACTAGCTACAACTTGGAAGCCATACAGTAACCTTAAGACAATGCTTTGCACAGTCAAATAAGGCACCCTGAGGCAGGGAAGAACACTTCCATTTCACTGCCATGCAAATGAGTTTCTGCAGCTTCCCAACCAGAACAGCTGAGGGTTTGGATTGGAGACAAAAGGAACACATAGGCCTGCCTGCAATCACTCATCCAGAGTAATCTCTGAGGCAGCAGTCACTCTGCCTCAGTGTTGGGGTTCATGTGATTCTGAAAGTCCACCAGTCTTACTAGGTAAAAGACTGGTTTATTTCTTCTAGCAGCTGATGATCTCAACACAAGTGATCCAAGACATGATCTTCAACTGACAGCACTCCCTTAACATTTCTCTGCCATCTTTTATAACAACCTCCTGGAAGCGTAAACCACAGCTGTTTTTCTCTTCTTTTACATTCCCTACAGAGATCTTCTAGGGATGTAAGCAGACTCAA
Source organism: Psilopsiagon aymara (assembly GCA_024733675.1). Classification (NCBI taxonomy): domain Eukaryota; kingdom Metazoa; phylum Chordata; class Aves; order Psittaciformes; family Psittacidae; genus Psilopsiagon; species Psilopsiagon aymara. The sequence goes on from JANRGW010023795.1 coordinate 5,088, forward strand.
ACAGTAATCAAGACATTGCACAATGATCTCAAAAGATGCTTAAAAAAAAAGATTTTTCGCTAGTTATAGACTGTCCCTGACTCCTGATGACATGTCCTCCCCACATAGCAGCTTGCCTACTGCTTGGAAGTCTAGATTCAGGGCTCATCTTTTCAAATAGCTAATGGTGCTGACAAATACTTAAGAAATCTAACCAGAGACTGAAACATGGATTTTATGTGACAGTATCCTGTTAATAAAATAATAATAATAAAATAATAAAAGTAAGGAAAAAAGGCTGAAGGTTCACAAACACTCCAAATGACCTGCGCAGATTTGCTGCTCTTAAACAAACATCCCAGCTGTGCAAAAGAAATACATTCCCTCTCAACCTCAGAGGAGGGTGCTTGGACAGAGACAATGACCTCTGTATGCCAAGACACAATGAAGAAAACCTTCTGTGATGTTACTTATTGTAGCAACAGGCCCTGGCAATAGTTAAGACTCTATGGTGATAACAGATAACCAAGCTTCCAAGGAAGAAGCTATGGTATTTCCACTGACTGGACTTGCAGCAAGGAGAAGCAGATGGTCACAATTTCACCATGGGCCGCAGTATATCTAATAAGGCTGCTGTCATACAGCTGTCTTCTGAGCAGCTATGCAACAACCAGGAAACCAGAAGCCAGATACTGACTTCTTCCCAACAGACTGTTTATTAAGAGATGTCCTAGCACAAATGTACAATGACATATAGAATAGTAAAGGTTGAAAAAGACCTTAAGATCATCCAGTTTCAACCCCTGTGCCATGGGCAGGGGCATCTCTCACTAAACCATGCCACCCAAGGCTCTGTCCAACCTGGCTTTGGACACTGTCAAGGATGGAGCATTCACAACTTCCCTGGGCAACCCATTCCAGTGCCTCACCACCCTCACAGTAAAGAATTTCCTCCTTATATCCAATCTGAACTTCCCCTGTTTAAGTTTGAACCCGTTACCCGTTGTTCTATCACTACAGTCCCTAAAGAAGAGTCCCTCTCCAGCATCCCTATAGGCCCCCTTCAGGTACTGGAAGTCTACCATGAGGTCTCCACGCAGCCTTCTCTTCTCCAGGCTGAACAGCCCCAACTTTCTCACCCTATCTTCATATGGGAGGTTCTCTAGTCCTCCCCTCATCATTCTCGTGGTCTCCTCTGGACTTGTTTCAACAGTTCCATGTCCTTTTTATGCTGAAGACACCAGAACTGCACACAATCCTCCAAGTGAGGTTTCATGAGCTCAGAGTAGATTGGCAGGATCACATCCTTCCACCTCCTGGTCATGCTCCCTTTGATGCAGTCCAGGATATGTTGGCTTTCTGAGCTGTGAGCACACACTGAAGCCAGCTCATGTTAAGTTCCTCATCAACCAACACCTTCAAGTCCTTCTCCACAAGGCTGCTCCAGATCTCTTCTCTGCCCAACCTGTAGCTGTGCCTGGGATTGCTCTGACCCAGGTGTAGGACCTTGCACTTGTCGTGGTTAAACTTCATCAGATTGGCATCAGCCTACCTCACAATCGTGTCAAGGTCTCTCTGGATGGCATTTCTTCCCTCCTGCTTATCAACTGAACCACCCAGCTTGGTGTCATCAGCAAATTTGCTGGGGGCACACTCTATTGCACTGTCCATGTCACCAACAAGGAGATGTTAAACAAGACCGGTCCCAACACTGATCCCTGAGGAACACGACTCGTGAAAGGGGAGTCACTCATCTTCCTGTTTTCTACCCGCCCAGGTACTCATGTGCTGCAGCCCTGGCCATCTGAGCTGTGCCAGAGAGGCAGAGGAAGGGAGACAAAGTGACAGATGCTGCAGCTTGTTGCTGCAAGGAGGCTATCCCTTTGGCAGTGCCTTCCTGGGCACTGTGCTTTGTATGTTTGCCAGATAATTCCATCTAAATGTGCAAACACGCAAGCCAGATCATCCAGCAGGCTGGAGCTGAAATGTCTCAGTGCCTATTACTTCCTAAACTCCCCCTATTCAGCTCAGCCAACACAATTTTGCTGCCCAAACTCACCCAAGGGAGGCACACAACCCCTTTTCCATGGCAGGGGAGGGGCAGACAAACACTCTGCTCCCTCATCCCCTATCTACTCATTTTACCCGCCCAGCAATAGCTGGACTTGAGCAGAAGTGGAGGGAGAGAAGGTGAGATTTGCCATCTCAGCTGGCAGGCCGCACCAGATTCCATCTCGCTCATCTGCCCCTTACACAAGTAACACTCCTCCTGCTGCCCAAATCCTCCCCAAACCCAGGCACTGAGCGTATGTTTACAAACATACAATTTTATATCTGCATGTGCAACACCTGCACACAGCATGTGAGGAGAGAGATTTGAAGGGAAAATGTGTCTGCCTTAATATACTGCATGTTCCCCTGGTCTTTCTATTTCATTCTTCTTTATCAATCAAAAACATATTAACCCAAAACCCTATTTCAAAGTCTCGATTCCATGAACGTTTAAGGGAAAAGCTTATCTTATTACTGGAGCATTAACAAAAGCAATCTAAAGGGCTGCTGTCAATCATCTCCTGCTCTCTGTTTCTTTTTGCCCTCTTCTCAAAGCAGGTTCTCAGGGAGCATAGCTGGGACCTCATGGGGTTCTGGTGGGTACCAGCACTCAAACACCAATGGGCCTGGCCAGGGCCAAGCATGCACTCCAGCAAAGGGAGCAGCACCATCAAGCGGCACCCACTCAAACGAGATAGAGCCCGTATGGATTTCTACCGCACCAACCTTCCCCAGCAGCGCAGAGCCTGGGCCTGATCATCTCAGAGCTTGCACAGGGGAAATGTGCTTGTGCTCGAAAAATTGATGGTTGCAGAGGTCATCTGGATTTCTATTTCCACTGCATCTCTAACTTCTTTTCCCTTGCCCTCCTCACCTACTACTTTCTCCTAGTATCTCAGCTCCCCCCCCCCCCATGTGTGTACTTTTTAGATGATTCATGCTGCCATCATGCAGAGCAAATCACGAGCCAGCTGACATCTCACACAGCCATCATCCCACATCACCAACAGGCTCTGGCACTCACTACAGCCAGATGCCTGGACAGCTACACAGTTATGGGGGATCTCTGGGTCGCCACGTCCTTCCTGGCCAGCAGAGAGGACTGAGCTTGCTTTGCTTTGGGTCCAGAGGACGCCACCCCAGAGCAGGGGCTGAGCTCAGCCCTGCAGTGCTCACCCTGCACCCCTGCTGCCCACAGCGCTCCCAAGGGCAGCATTACCCACTCAAGATGCAGCCCCCATCTTGGGACAAGAATGTCAATGGCAGCCAATGACCATATGAAATCTACCACTACCACTGCCAGCCCTGAGCCCTGTAGTGGAGCAGTGCTGCTGGCTCTCCAGCAAGTCATGACAAGGGACTTGGGGCTGCTTTGGTGGCTCTTTGCCCTTCAGTGTCGAAACTCCTGGAAGATGTGATTTCCCACACTCCAATGCTAAAGGCACCCTCTCTGCAGCTACTCATCTTGTTCTCACTCCTCAACTGGTCAGCAGGAAGTTGCAATTTGTTGACCAGAGAGACCATAAACACAAGGGCTAAATGTACAAACAAACCAACAGAGACTTAATTCAACAAAACCCTCCAGTACCTTGTCAAAAAGGCAAACCCAAAGCCCTGCATGCAGAAGCCAAAGCCACTTGGCAAACAAGTCTCAACAGGAAAGGGCTCCATTCACGGCAGTCTCTCTGGAGTGAGACGTGATGAGCATCAGCAGAAAAACAAAGATGAAGCACAACTGTCAGACCAGACAGATGGTATCTGGGAGCCTATGTCAGCAGAACTGCTCCACCAACACAGCCAAGACCCAAGATCCTGTTTTTCCTCACCTTTAACTTGCAAACGGAAGCAAGTTACTCCCCTCAGTGACCCTGGAGGATCCACACTGTCTCCTCCTCTTAGGAGCAATGCTGCCCATGGCAGCAGATCCAGGAGGACATGGGCGAGCTGTTAGAGGAACCACTGGCTGCAGAGAAGCTTTCTCAGTTCACAGTTTAAAGGTCTCCAGTGAGAATTTAATTCAACAACCCAGTTACTGCATAGTAAATCCCCGAGTACTAGATATGTGTATTAATTGCTGCTAAACCTCAGTAAACAAGTCTTTAATCACCCATTGGTAATTAATTAACAAACAAGGACTAATTGCAACGTAGAGAGTGGCTTAGATTGAAGTCAGATGCTTTACATTAATCGAATATAGAGGTCCATGAATTACACATGAATTACACAGATATATTCTAACCAACACACAGGCAGAGACGAGCACTGGGGGGAAACAGATTATTATTTATTGGCCCAAGAAAGCATCCACAACAAGTGCAGGCTGCAGCATGCAGCAGAACAGCTCCATGGGTCTGGCACTGGCTGCAGGGCACTACTCCTCCACACGCGGGGTGACACAGGAGAAACGGAAAGCCTTGCCCAGAGCCCTCAGCACTCTCTTGAAGCAGTAGAGTCACCAGCGTGGGGCCGCTCCTCGGTCTGGAAGAGTGGCAATGCCTGTGGGGGAAGAAGAACTGTAGGCGAGGGGCTGGGTGAGCACCAGGCAAGTTGCTGCTGCCACCTGCCACCAAGGACTGTCTCCGGGGCCTTTCCTGAGAAGGCTTTCGTGTTTGTAGAAGAAATGGCCAGGAACACCAAAAACATTGGGCAGGTCCTAATCATATCCCTGGCTGTGTTCCAGCAGCTGCTGGAGCATCAGGACATGACCGAGATCCTGGATGTGACAACAGCCAAAGAGGAGGAAGAGTGGGAAGCGAACGTTGATAAAGTGTCTTCCCAAGTGAAAGTCATCACTGTGCACATCTTAGTCAACTCCTCAGTCCCAGAGCTCTTCCGAGACCCCCCGGCTGATATCCAGGGAGGATCCAGGTGCCCCACCAGCATGGGTGTGGATGCGACAGGAGAGGGTACAGGAGATCTGCAGAGCATGTCTCCTGCCCCAGTCAGACCCAAGGACACCACACTGGCAGCTTCTACACTGAGTGCAGCTGCAGAGGAAGAGGTGCACCGCACACCTCTCACTCCAGTGGCACAACAGGAGGTGGCACTGGCACCAGCTTCTCCTGCCTGTGGCAAGCAGGAGGCAGCATCACAGGCACAGAGCCAGGCACCTGCTCTGCTCAGCCCACATGCCTGTGCTTTCTCCAGGGGCTTTCACTGAATCATAGAATCATAGAATAGTTGGGGTTGGAAAGGACCTTGAGATCATCCAGTTCCAACCCCCTGCCATGGGCAGGGACACCTCACACTAAAACATTTCACCCAAGGCTCTGTCCAGCCCAGCCTTGAACTCCACCAGGGATGGAGCATTTGCAACTTCCCTGAGCAACCCATTCCAGTGCCTCACCAGCCTCACAGTAAAGAATTTCTTCCTCATATCCAATCTAAACTTCCCCTGTTTAA
>JANRGW010023797.1:0-45918 GCA_024733675.1 Psilopsiagon aymara
AAATTAAATCTCCGAGGGTTTCAAGGGGGGGGGGGGGGGGGCGGAAGACAAGAAAGGGCAGGGGCTCTATGTATGTATTTGTATCTATCTATGCAAAGATAAGAGTTTAGGTAAATACAAACCATTTAAAATTGACACGTAGTTTTAATGCAGCAGTGCCTCCTTTTGATGATGATTTATGCTTGAAACACTAAACGATGACGTGACAGCGGTTAATTTTGCTTATTGTGAGAAAACTCAGAAATTTTGGAAGGAAGTCGTTAAATGGGAGTCTCCCAAAGGTCACATTATAAATCCAGTGTTTTCTAACAATGAAAAGACCAAAGCGCTGGAAAGTGCATGACTTACAGAGGGAAAAAAATCACCCCTAAGCAGTGCACAGGTGGAACCTCAAGGTCTGGTGTTAACACATTGCCTTCTTTAATGGTTATGAAGCTTGGTCTCAGCTTTAAGGTAAACTGAGATCACACAGCTTACCTTAGATCACACTACTTAGTATGTGTGTGCTACCTGAGACCATAGCTTCATGAGAGAACTCGCATGTAACTTCTGAAATGTATAGCCCATTAGCAGTTTCATTTTGAGATACATTTACCGTTTTGCAGCAGTACACTGAGAATTCGAGGCTATTCTCCTAGCCTTTGCTCTGGCTAACAAAACAAGCAGGTAAAACCTCCAAGAATAGCACACTAGAGCATAGAGGGCATTTGCTGCTATGCAGAGGGCAGGAGGATCGGCATTTTGGTTTCTAGACTTCCAATACTCAGTCTTTTTTCCTTTTTCTCTTCAGACAGTATGTACTGTATGTAGAATCTTAAATATTCATTGCTGTTGTAGTCAGTGACCATATGTTGACTCCCTTAAGATAGTCACAAATGCAACTTGAAATCTCCTTTACCATCCACGGAAACACAACATTTTAGACAAATCCACAGAAGTAGCACTTCATTACCATGTAAATGGGAATCTGTAATGTACTTTTAACCATTTTGTTTGCCAGTATGCAAGACACTAGTTCTCTATGAAAGTTTTCCTACCTCATCCGTAGCCTTTTCTCTCCTTCCCATTCCCCCTCTGTTTACACCCTCACCTTCCCAGTGAGCATCTCAGCCCATTATTTCCTTTGAAGGGTATTTCCAGGGTTAATGGCCCACAGACTTCAACTCCACCCTGCCCGTCATTAATCCAGAGGAAAGACCCAGTGCTTAGAATAATTATTGCTTCAACACCAGCAAAATAGCTCGTCTCTGCAAACAATTCCAGGCAGTTCAGGATCAAGAAATCCTGAAGTAGTTGGGGTTTACCATCTTGCCAGGTATGGGTTTAAATTTGTAGCCTGTCACACCCCTGCAAGCCTTGTAAGCCTTTCTCCCTCTCCTTACAGGATGTATAAAGAATTCCCACCTACTGTGATTTTTTTTCCAGCTGCATAATGCCATAAGAACCCGCGTGGTAAAAGAACGTTTCAGTATTAATGTGAAATCCTATCACATGAAAATTTAATTTGGAAATTTATCATTTAAACTTTGAAAGGAATCCATTGAAAATTGTGAGTTATAGCCTATTTTTTCAGCTCAGAACAGATAAAATCCCACATATAGTACACCAAGTCATGCATTATTACTTAGTTCAGGTTTGCAGTACCACTAAATCACTTACTGCTCTGTAACTATGCTAGAACAAAGCCAAGCAGATGATGTGTTACACTGAAATAAATCACATACAACTAAGTTTAAATATTTTACTGAACAGGGTCAAATTATACATAAATGCTTTGGAGATTTGCAATGGCACAGGCTATTCAGTGCTGGAAACCAACATGCATCTTGAAATCACAGATTACTTCCAGTTTGCTGGTAATGTCAAATGTAGTCAGCAGCAGAATAGCAAGGTAGGAATGGGGAAAAAAATTAGGTTTAAGTAAAAGTTGCAAGTGAAAAGCCCTCAGTGACTTGTATATCCCAAAACCTCCCAGAGCGAAGAGCCACTTGCGTGTGATTTTGCAAATTTGTATCTCTTAAACCACACCAAAATTAAATGTTTGCTCACTGAAATGTAGCAATAGCAGTTTCCCCAAACCCTGACCAGGCTCTTTACCTGCTTTGTGTGCATTGGAGTGTCTGTGCGGCTGGGTGCGGATGTTTTGTATTCTTTTTGCAGCATAATGCCATTAGTAGTATGACAATAAATCGCCTCTGGGAAAAGTCCAGCCAGGTATTACCAACAGGGCCTCACTGTGGATCCTCACCAGCGTCAATCACTAGTCCCACTCAAAGCAAAGCAATGCCAATGTAAAACTGGCACATGACCAGATTCAGTTGTCCCAACTCCAGCTGTTATTCTGCATGTATTTAAAACGGCTCCAAATATCTACAGGATTGCAGGTGGTGGTTGAGCGTTAATAAGATGACTGAGAAAGGATAGTTCTCAGTTACTGCTTTAATTTCAGAGGTTGTATTATATGAGAAAATAAGCAATAACCGTAGGAAAGAACTACAGTATATGTTGCCAGGCATTTAATGTGGCAACTTGTGCATGCTGAATAAAACATTGAGGATATGCTTTAATTTCACCATGCAGGAAGAATTATCTGAGTTTTCTTAACCATTCATTATGTATTTTATGTAGGTTCGAGCTAGTGCTATTGCTCAGGATGCTGATCAGAACTACGACTATGCCAGTAACAGCGTGGTTCTTCATTTGGAGCCAGGAGATGAAGTTTACATTAAATTAGATGGAGGAAAAGCACATGGAGGAAACAACAACAAATACAGCACATTTTCTGGATTTATTATTTATGCTGACTGATAATGAGTAAAACAGACCCACCAAACCAGTCCAAAAATGAAGGTTGCTCTTCTAGGCAATGGATTTGCGTGGCAAAAGTCAGTGAAACAAGCACCCCAGCAGAAAGCGACCATCGAACACCTCAGTAGCGGGGGAAAAAGTCGAATGCTACCTGATTCACATCTGTACAACACAGAGAAACCTTACGCTAGAAAATTACAAAACAAGTTAAACAGACGTGCGATCCAGTACCGCCAAAGCAAATACTTCCTCATTGTCAGTGTCCATGTGAATGAAGTCCTACATAGAGCAAATTTTTATAGAAAAATAAAACACCACCTAAGGACGCTGAGGTATTTTTTCAGTGTATATGATACTTTGATGTGTTATGATCTTGCTGCTTTATCCATAATTCAGCTTTGGTTCTTGTGACTTACCTGCTAACAATGATGCTTGGAGTCCACTCATAGTGTGATGAGGAACGATTTTCCAATAAAAGGAAGGGGTAATCAAAATATACTTTCTCTCTCCAAAGGAACTGTTTGACTTGTACTTTTCTTATCCTTCTACATAAAACTAGAAACTAATCAGCTTCAAGCCTTAACTTAATGTTCCTGCTTTGTAGGTTTACATTAGACTTCTGACATCAAATCAACCCAGTGGAGTTGTTGAAATTTTGTTTTCCCTTAGCTGTGTTCTGAAAGAAAAGAGATAGAAGAAACACTTTTCTTTTTCTTACTTCCTGAAAAATACAGCTATATAAAATAGAATATAAACTATTCTATTGGTCCAAATCCCTGATTCCACAAAGCCAATGGCAAAACTTCCATTGATGTTAGTGGAAAAAAAGACGATTTGGCCTTTACATTGTAAACGTGTAAATATATGTATTTAGACAATTCTTACAGGCCCATTCTTGATGGTTAGTTGTGTAAATATTTAGCAAGGCTAGCATTCACATCCTCAGACTAAGGTAGAGTGTTTTCTTTGCAGCAATTAGTTGTCGTTAGTCTTTTAGCACTTAGTCTGTACTTGGGTACTATTTTTAATAAAATAGTTATGACTTAACATACTGCAGATGTTCAACTAGAATTTCGTAGGAGTATAATGGGTCAAAACATTACTTGTCTTAGGTGTCTTGTCTCACTGATGTTAGTGGGCTTATTCCTACAAAGGAAGAATGGGAGATCTGACACGTGAGAGAATGCTGTCACACAGACCTTTTCCATGGTAGATAGTTACCAGTTTGTAGTAAGGTGTGCCTATGAAATGGACACAAATAAACATATTACCAAAAATGATAACACATATGCAAAGAAAGAAGCAGATATTTACATGCAAAAAAAAAAAAAAAAGTGTGTATTAAAACCTATTTTTCTCATTCACATATATATATAGAGATATATATATAAAGTCTCAAAGAAGTTTAATCCATAGAAAGGATAAATGGCTTGGAGAATTAAACTAAACACAGGCATTAAGAGTTGCATAGTTATAAAAATGCTTTAAAATCAGTTAATACCAGTAATGTCCATGGAGTATTTTTATTCAGAAAATGGATTTATTATTTGTTTGGTTTGGGAAGGGAAGGCTGTCTATTTCTCTCAGGTTAAAACTTGCAGATCTCATTCTAAACCTAAATTATAGCAAGATAATTAACTAGCTCCTTAGCACAGTTGGTTATGTTGCTTAACATTTTGGCAAAATGAAGGCAACATTTTCATAACTTGTTAAAGAGTAATAGAAGCTACCCTTAGCATTTCTGTTTCATGTACTTTGCCACAAGCAACCTTGTCTAATGTACTAAGGGTACAGACTCAGATTTATCTGCACTAAGATGCTGAAGGTGTCTGCCACTGTGACAAAAAAGCTCTTTGATGCTGGCTGCTCAGTAAATGGTTTTATGAATCTCTTGGAAAAATCTCGTTTTAATGAGTTAAGCTTATTTTAACCAGGAAGTGTTACTCCTTCTGTTTTGACTTGTCCAATTCAAAACAAATACTGAGTTAGTCTAGGCAGATAGAACCAGTGTAACTCAGCTAGGATTTATAAGGGGACATTGTGCTGCCAATTGCTTGTGTATTATCTCACCAGGCTGGGAATGCTTCTACTATCTGACAAAGTGCCAACCTATATCTGTACACTGCAGTGATTACTCCTGGGTTGGTTTTTCTTTTCCTACAACGTAATGTATTTTATTAACAGATGTGTAACTGACTTCAGGTCTGTTCGCTCCATGGTTGCTTTCATTGGTTAGCACAGTCACGATAGCAGTGTAGCTAGAGATTCTCTACATAGTATTCAACAGTAACATAGCAGGGTAGAGATCATTTACAACTAGCAATGTGCATTTACTAAGGCATTTATTGGAAAAGCTTAATACTATCAGATGATAAGGTCCAAGTTGAAGGAGCTTTGGAAATCAGACTGCCACTGCTACTGGATAAGACCGTTTTTTGGATAAATCACCTGCCCTGGTTAAAGTTACACAAGAGCAAAGAATATACTTTATGTGAAAAACACATAGAAGGCAAACATTTCTTCCTTTTTCATCATATCTTGATATACTGATTTGTAAAGACTTATATCACAACCTTTGTTATAACTATTACAACTCATTAAAACTGTATTATGTAATACATTTTGACTTTTGGTGTTGCCTCCTTACAAAAAAGAAGCTGGTCTGCATGAAGTTTCACATGATCGCTGTGAGGTCCCAAAAGTTCAGGATAAAAAACTGATGCCATTTAAAAAAGACATCCACAATAACACAAATAGCTTAAGAAATCATAAAATTGCTTTATTCAAATACATATTTTCCAAGTAATTTTTGCACTCTCAGTTAAAAATAAGTTGATGAACTAGAAAGAAACAATATCTTTTTAGAATTCCTTGAGATTCTTTTTGCCTTCTGTTGTCTGTGGAAGCTATATAAAAGTCACAGACCTTTTAGCAAGCATTATTTAAAGAATATAAGGATAATTAGAACACTGCCAATATTACAAGGATTAAAATCACCCCCTGGAGAAGGAGAATTTAATTGAAAACTCTAATTTCCTTCGAAGTCCAGATGATGCATCTTCAATAATACTTTGGGCATCATTTAATAGCAGTATTAGATTACCCTGTAGAAACAATCATTTTAAAATTTCAATAGAAAAGATTTTGCAGGTAGGCTCATATCCAGTAAATTATTCATGAACACACTTCTAGAAGGGAGAAAATGCAGAGAGGATATATATTAGTTTGTTTTCCCCATTAAAGAGAAAAATCATAATCAGTTTGTTCACGTCTAACTAATAACTTCCAGCTTCTCTGAAAAGAACCATGTTTTAAAATGACTGCTCTCCTGAAACAAACGTAAATTTTATGAAGATTCCTTATAAAATAGGAATATTTATTCATTATTCTTACTTAAAAGTCAGCCACTGCTTTGGATTTGCTGGGAGCATTTTATCAATTTTGTCTCGGGATATGCCTCTAATCAGCATTTTAGGAACTATATTTTTAAGGATATGTGAATATCCACGGCCTCCATATTTCATCAACCTATTCTTAGTATGCACATCATGAGCAACCAGAATTCTGTCTTCACAGCCTTCATCGACCAGCATACGAATCCTGCAAAAGTAAAAAGCATACCTGTCAGTGAAAAGCTCCCACTGCAACAGCGCCGAACTGAGCAGGGTTACTTTTTTTCCTCATTACTGTACTGCTGGACCGTATAATAACTGAAATACTTATTTTCAGCTACTCAGAAGACATATTCCTTATATGCAGTTGAAAATAAAACAGGTAATTTATTGAATGAAAAACCCCAAACACCTCTGAAAACATACCACCACACATCTCAAAGTGGAGAAGGAAAACTTTGCAGTTGGTACATTGCATTCTCAGCCCCATTAAGTCCATGAAGGAATTCAAGAGCTTCAGCATCACGAAGCATGGGACATGGGTTTTACATACATGAGTAAGTAATAAATTGCTAAATAAACTCCTTCTCAGCAGGTTAGTTCTTGCTGCTCTCACAGTGCTAGTCCCACTACATTTGTTAATGATCAGACTCTGTGTGTGACAGGTCCTTTGAGAAGCCCAGATCAATCACACAAATACTTCCACATCTTTAGTTAATTCCCATTTAGCAAACATTCCATATAGAAAGTTATCACACAAACACATTTCAAAGATGCCTGTTGAAGAAAGTGGTAAGACAGGTGTTGCACAGTGCATCTGGGAGGAAATCAGAGGAGTTAGTATAACAGCCCAGCTAAAAAGACTTGGCAAAATGACAGGTCAGCTTGGAAAAAGAAGTAATCTTTCTGGTCACTGCTTTGTACCATGTCAGATGCAGCAAGACCTTCTGTTCCTCTTTTCACCCAGGTAAACTTAATCCTTTGCTCAGCTCATTCTTTAAAATTTATTCAGTGGGTGTCTAAACTCCTGTTTTGCATGACTGTTACATTTCTCACTAGGCTTCAGTTTAGTTTGGCAGTACGTTGCAGCATTAAAGTGGCAGAGATGGACAGACCAGACCTAGGAAGTGCTTGTTCCTCATGAAAGCACCCAACTCCATCATTTGCCAGCACTGTGAAATTCTAATTCTTGACTTCTTGACTGTGCTTTGAACAGCAAGAAAGCAAATGCCAGTTTTATAAGGAACCACACCATATCTGAAAGCCCTTATTGTCAGGTTTTATTACAATTAGTTCCAAGGAGATACATGCAGCAGGATCAAATCAATATGGGCAGCAGGAAAAAGGCAAGTAAGATAGAACTTGGTAAAATATGGGCATTTTTCAAAAACCTACCATCAGCTGTGCTATTTAGTGCACAGCACTATGTATACTGTAGTATTACAACATCACAAGTATCTTTTCCAGCCTAAAATTCAGACCATAAGCCAACCAGAGAGTAAGAGCAATGACAGTGGAGTGACTAAGTTCTTTGCTGACCAAACATCTTAGAGTCATCTCCCTTTATATCTGGATGAATTTCAGGGGCTGGGAAACATATGGTCCTTTATATCCCATACTGATTGTTGCTTTTTGCTCACTATTGTGAGTTTAGTTAGTACTTGCTTCTGACTCAAGGAAAAACTGACCCTGAAAAAATTCAGTTCTTTTACTTGCATTGACAGTAGACTGCAGCAAAAATATGGAAGTACACACATGGCTAAACTGTGTTTGAGTAGGTGTGGCATGACTACAGGAGTTTACGTTTTGAATAGACAAGACCCAAATATATATTTTCAATATTTTCATCAACACATTTAAAGGTCAATTTGATTTCCACTTCTGTGGTGCTGTTTGACAAAAAAGACCACCCCCTAAAGAGATTGCCACTGCCATCCTATGTCCAGTGTGGACGCATCAAAAGCCCAGCAAAACCCATTTAAGGGCACATCCAACTCAAATGTGCATACTCATACCATACAATGAGAACACTTTCTGTATTTTCTTCCTATCCACAGCCTGCTGCAAGAGATACTCAAATGACAGAGAGCTGAAGGAGACACCGATGGCTCAGCAAATATCATGGATGGAATGAAAACTTTGCCATGGTTGAACAAGCACTTGCTAACCATGGTGTAGCCCATTCCTCTACACACACTCGTCACAGCCCTGCGTACACACTGTCCTTCCATGGCACAGGAGAAGGGAGGAGGCACAGGGGAGAGGAGCAGCTTTACCCATTCTGAATGTGAAAACTGTGTATTTGGTGCAACAGTTTAAAATACCAAGTGCAAGACTGAGAGCCCTGTTAAGACAGAGATAGGATTTCTCATGTGAAAAGCAGCAGCAAACACTTGGCAGTAAGTGGAATAGTAACCACGACACCTTCTTAAGAGAACAGTCTGAAAACAGAGATTAGTTTTGAGGTTAACATGATGATGAGGGGGAGGGAAGCTGTGTCTGAAATGTAAGTGAAAGCTGAAAAGTTACTTAATTATGATCCGTGATCACAAAATGTTTCTAATCAAGGAACTCTGAAAGAAAAAAAGGCACAGGCAGGATGGCAGCCCACCCTCAGAAACCTGCCACTTCACTGCACATGAACACTGTGGACAAACAGCAGAGGAGGCTTCCACCTCCAGCGTGGAAGGAGTGAGATGCCCATTCCCAGCTGATCCTACCTTCTCTCTGACAGTTTCTACAAGGAGTGCATCTCCTTGGCAATACCTTGTGTTAGCACAGCACAACAGATTTGCTGTGCAGCTGAGCTGAGACTGCAAGGGCTGACGAGAAGCAGGGGAAAGGTATCCTGCCAGTGGGGCCAATATTTTCACTTTGAGAGTGTGAGGAGCATGGGAGTGCTGAGGAGATGGGAATCGCACCTTTCAAAAGAGAGAAAGGGCAAAAGGAGAGGGGAAGGAGAGATGGCAAAGTGCCTGGAAGAAAAAAGTGTGGTTTTCAGGATGGAAGCACAAATCTGCCAAAGACAATCAATGGGTTTTGCTGATTTACCACATTTGTGAGGAGATGTAACAGGCTCAGATGATGCGTGGCAGCAGCACTAGGTTTCCAATACTGTGTTTCAAACAAAAGCCAAACCTTAACATGAATCCAGTATCTCCAGCCTTTTTTACAGTCTATATAAATGCAGTAAATGACAAAATTCAACCAGATAAGCACAGAATTAGGACAGAGAATGAAGTTAAAAAAGCTCTTGATCTTCTTCTCAAGTAACTTTCCACAACACTATGATTCTACATCTTTGCAGACAGAAGAAATTATACACGCTGCTTTAATGACATGCCAGCAGCAGGGTAAAATTGTCATTATTTTAGTATGAAAAAAGGCAATTTTGAACAGCAAGCAGAATCACTGTAACAGCCTTAAAACAAGTACCAATAATGTTCATTTGTCAATGGCAATGTTATAGCTTAAACTGCATGGAAGCAGATACCTTGTAATTCTGTCATTGTCACTTGGTATGTCAATCTCAGAACGGAAGTGGTGATGAAGAAATTCTGTACCAAACAGGTCATACTCTAAATAGCACCCAAAGTCAGCAAATTCCAGAAGTTTCTTTGTATCAAATATGGTCCTGAGGAACATATAAAACAAAGTCAGCATTGTAACGGGAAGAAAAAATCATTATAACAGGAAGAAAAAAGAGGATGGGTATTTTGTGACTTCCTACTTCAAGAAACAAAACCAATAATCTAAGATGTAGTTCACCCTTTTGGAAAACAGGACTCCTGTTTGACACATGTAACTAAAGCTCATACACCTTTCACCTCAATCTGGGACTTCATGCATTAAAACAAAATAAACCAAACCAAACCCAGTTCTTCCCTCATGAAATAATGAAAACATTTATGATAATCTTTAAATGGAAACAGGAAAGTTACTTACTTTTGATATCACTAACCCTGTCAATAGACAACCTAATAAGGAAGGACATTTAAGGAGAAGGTTAATTCACAGAGACATTTAAGAAAGACAATGGATTAGTTATAGAAGACAGATATACTTTCTCAGAAGAGTTACAGGAGACAGCTACATCCAGGGCTCATTTCATCCATCACACACCAGTAATACACAATTTTGTCTTTAGTTTCTATTCTGTACATTGATGTTTCTAGATTGTCATTAGAACAGCAATATATCATTGTCTGCAATGGGCTCTGGAAAGAATGCTTTAAGAAAATGTTCTCACCAAAATATATAATGGCACTGTGAGTACCTGGAACTTGGGCTCTGCAGCAGATCTGAAAAGTGAAGGAACAATGAGAAACAAAGCTACTAAAACCTGTCACTCACATGGAAGAGAATGGCAGCTGAAGTAAGAGCTCTCTGGAATACATTTTTTTTTAACTTGGAAACATTTTGCCAAGAGTATAAGCTATCCACAGGAAAAAACTAATGAAATAGAACAAAACCACTCAAATGATATGCTAGAATTTTATCTTTATAACCATAGTACAATTTTTTTCCTCTAAGAATAAACACATGTCCACAAGAACAGCACAGTTAACCAAAAGGGCGGTTGTTAGGCTCTTTTATTATTGCAGATATCGACGACACAAAGTAATTTTACCCTCTACAATGACATCACAGTCTGCTGCTATGGAAATGGCTGATGTCACAATCTTGATATTACGACTTTACAACAGGGCCAAGTAGGAGGAACAGATGGGCTGAGAGAGAAAACCCTTGTTGAAACAAACCTGCCGTCAGCGGGACTCTAAAATTTGCCAACTGTAATTAATAAAAAGTGTTATTTTAAAATAAATGTTACGGTTTACAGAGATTGAACATTTATCACCAAATGAGTTTTCAAAGTGCAGAGCAAAAGAATGGGTTATTTTAGATCCAGCCCTGCTCAGTTCACATGAAGATGGTAGCCAAGAGTATTTAATACTGAGCAGGTGGCAAAACCCACCCAATGATGCATTTCAAAATCAGAGCCAGAAAAATGTCTTTTTAAAACTATTGTTGGTGTTGTGCTTTTGGGTGCTCTGACCCAACAAAGAACAGGAGAGAGTAATTTCATCATCCATTGGATCCCCTTGTAAACCACACAGAGGTAGCAGCAGCAACAGCTACCAGATGGAACTGCTGCATATCTGTGCTAGAATTACGTGTTTGTGCAACAATGTCCCTGAGCAGCCCTGAATGCATGGGAAAGGAGATGGCACACAGGGAAACATCCTGTAGTTTGGACCTCATCCATACATCAACAGAGTGACACCCACCAAACCATTACCAAGCATTCCTAACAGTTGCTGTGAGTCTTCCACCAAAAGCTGCTCAAGTGAATGTGTGTTAATATCTACCAAGATACCTTTATAACCTTGGCCCCTAACAAATGGCCAAAGCCAAGACCCAATAATTTCTGCTTCCCAGCCTTTATCTACCCTACAGTTTCACCATGGACACTTGCTAATTTTTGTTCTAAGATGCTAAACTGAACAACATGTTAGCCGGCATTTTAGTTTTATCATTTGATTGTAAATCCACTTGAAAACTACCATTCTGTCTGTGTCAAAGCAGACATGAAATATGGAGCTATGTACAAATTTATCTCACATTTAAGGGACTGGGATGCTCCCACGTGGATTCTTCTCACTGGAGAAGACTTAAAATGTTAAGTGCACATTGCACAGCCAAACTTCACAGTAGTTTAAAGACTATGCTACAGCAAATGCCAACCTGAATGTGTGAAAGTAATGATAGAAGGAGTGTAACAAAATGTCATATTGTGCACCAACGTCTGTTAGTGAAACTGCGCCTCTGTTTTGCCTGTTTTCCTACTTATATTGCCTATTTTCCACCAATAAATCACTGAATTCAATGATTTACAACAGCATATAAAGGCAAAAACCCGTTAACTGTGTTTATGTTGTATCAAAAATGGCTACACAAGTACTGACACAGGCAGCTTGCTCAGTCCTCTTTTGCAAAATGATTTAAGCAATCATTTTTTCTTCAAAAAGGAGAGAAAAATATAGCTACAGATACAATGAAATGCACATAAATACATAAAGCTCATATCTTTCATATATAATCAAATATAAATAAAATTTAATCGTACTGAATTTTATGCTCCAAAAATTCCCAAGTAAAACATTGATCTCTGTGTGAATACAAAACACTTCTAGCTCAATTTGCAAGCTGTTAGAGCCCGTATCTATTAGGAATTTGGAGCACAGTTCTTTTGCCTGTATTACATTCACACAGAGGGCAAACAATCCAATTGCTGAGAATCATATGACCATAAACAGACTCCATTATTCAGCAACTGTCCAAACTAATCAATGCTTGGATATTTTCCAGCTCACCATGAGCAACACAAGGTCACACAAAACAGATTTGGTAATAGAGGCTGCGTTTCTAAACTGAAGAGAGAAAAGCACCCTAATTCTTCTCCATGTCTAATGTGGGACTCCTGTATTTTTTTGTCAGGGAAACTAAAAGTTAGCTCTCTGGTCAATGCTAAGAACTATCCAAACCCAAACTATTTTCTTTTTAAGCAATATTTCTTCTGTCTGGTAGAAGAACATTAAAGATCTGCCTTCTGCTTTGATACAGAATCCAGTCAAAACAGGGAGTTCTCCATTAGCTTTTGTGAGATTTTGGTAGGCCCTTAAGAGTGTTCCAGTTTTAAAAAAATGCCAGAAGCCAAGAGCTTCCCACCCAATTTGGTGAAAGCTGATCAATTTCTAATGCTTTTGTGAAGGGATATGAATTAATGGAATTCCATTTTCTTTTAAATGTGACTACAGTTATTCCTAATCTTGCTCCAGGCCTTCAAAAAGAGCATTAAAAATACCAAAATCTCTTTTATCAATGTGAATCTCACAGATGATCCTGACTGAAGTGCTGGAAGCTGATGAAGCGCTATATGAACAGTTATTTTTAAGTCAGTAAATTTGAACATAATTCTTCACATTGCAATCCCAGTGCACAACAGAAACCTAGCTATTTGCAGCCGCTGCGGGTTGTGGCAACACTGCCAGAAGGACAGTAGAACAGTCTGCTTACTGGTGGAGGTGAGACATGACTGTCTTTGAAGCATCAGCCCCAGCTTCCTGCAGTGTGGATAAGCTGGAAAGGTGAATCCTTGTGCCTGCCAGGATGGATGATAATGGGGTACTCGAGCTGTGACTGAGCCTGCGCTGTTGCCTGAAGCACTCAATGTTCACTCTGAGCCAAAGGCCAGGAGCAACCTACTTCTCCCACTACACCACACTTGATGTCAGTCCCATCCGCTCCGTTGAGCATCTCATCAACAATAATGCCTGTAAGCTAGAGAACAGGAAAATGAGATTTTTTGTTATTAACACTATTTGTGTTAAATAGCATCAAATTTGGCCTATGAACACTGAGCTAGTTATACTCCTAAGGTCTTTCTGAACTTACTTAATTAACAGTTGGGTGTGCGAAAACACAGTGGTTAAAATCTGATTTCTGTCAATTAATGTTACGCTGGCCATTCACTAAGACCAAAATAAACACAGAAACATATTGATTTAACAGTATCCACTCACACAGTTGTCCAGGTTTGACAAGAAAGCTGGTCTACATGTAATTTGAATACTGATTTAGCCTGAGACTAATTTTTCTTAAACCTGTGCTTCACAGTCCTGAAGGGGATTCAGAAACAGTTCAATGTAATTTTTTGTGAATAAGGCAAACTTGTCATTCAGATGAAGGGAAAACTCTGGCAGATGCTGAAGACACAAGTTTCAGGCACATCCTGCTTGTGTGAATGCCAGTGTAAACCAGCAAGAGCTCCTCTGACTTACCAGAACTACTAGAATAAAGTTCAGGTGACAAATCTACAGAGTCAAAATCAGCTTGTTTTTAAATATTGATAGGCAAACAGGACATCAGAATCTCCTAATAAAAGCAATTTTCTATAAAAACTACAGTTTTTCTTTTCCAGAATAGGCCACGTATCTTAAAGCATATATTCAGAACCAAGAGCACAAAATGGCACTAATGATCACCTAACTCTGCCCTTGAATCTTAAGGAAAGCATGATTTCAAGAATAAAGTGAGCAAAGGAAGAAGGAAGCAAATCCAGAAAACTGAATTAATCTGTAACTTTACTCCACACCTTATCTCCTCAACAGCCTCATACAACGTATTAATAAATACTCAATCTACATGGAGAAATCAGCCCAAGGTACTACAATTTACAGCAGGCTTCTGCCCAATACTTTATCCTATAATTACACACCTTCTGCTTCATGTCTAACCAGTCTGCCAACCACTTCTGTAGACAAACAGAGAATTCACTCCTCTCCTGAAGAGCATCTCTCAAAACACCCGAACTGTCTTTGTCTAATAATAAAACATATCATCATGTCAAATTCACTGGCAAATAAGGAACCACCAGTTATCGAGGATCAGCCACTGCATAACCCTATCTAAGTAACCATCTTCTGGACCAGATCATATATTGATGACCTGCTGCATACAGGACATCTGAGGGCCTCCAGCAGTCCACGTACAAAAGGGAAACCTGTGCCCCAGGAAATCTATTTGTTATCAAATTTCAAACAATGGAAGAATATTAAGGAAAAGGAGTTCTGTCCCATACATCTTGGGCCCGTGTGGCTGGCACAGCTGCTCAAGTTATGCCCATTGATTTCTAAAATTAATTTGGCTCATTTGTAAACTATGACAGATTTTAAAAACATTTTCCCAGCTCTGTTCATCTCATTCACAGCCTCCTGCCCGGAGAGTCCCCTTCCCTCTTCTCCCTATCATCACATTTTCTTAATAAAAGGTGAATGAATATTTATAATTACAGGAATATCTGGGGACCTCAGTCATTATTAACACATTGTCTTAGGCACCATACAAACAATCTGATGTAGGCTCTGCCCTGAGAAGTCAGGACAAATGGTAGATATATAAAACAGAGATATAACACACAGCATGAGCAGAACAACTATTTGCAACTGTCCTGTAAATATTGCAATTATTTATGCTTTTTACAAGAATCCTGGGTGTTCTCATTGGGAAACAACCAGAAAAAGAGACAGAAGTAGCGGAAAGGATACACTCCTTCCTTAAAAAATGTAAAAATAAAAGGATAACTGGTGTTGTACCAGATACCCACAGGTGAAGTACTTTATTTCCGTTTTACTGTTGCATTATAACAAATTTGTCAGAGAAAACAGAGCTTAAGAATTGCAAATGCTGACAAATGATCCCAGCACATGCAAATAGTGCTGATCCAGCTATAACACACAAGCAGTAATGCTGCTCCCAAGATTTTCATGTTGAGAACGTCTAGATTTCATCCATTTTTCTGGAATTTCTCTCCAACTTTGACTTACCCAGGGATAATCCATAGGAGAGAGACTCTGAAGTAATGATTAAGACTTACCTGCTCCACTGTCATGGCCTGCATTTGAGAAGAATGAGTAGAACCCACATAAAACCCAGCCCCAGCAATAATATGGACTCCAGCTTCTTCAGCAAGTTTCTTCAAAGTATTCATTTCTCAACTAATCCCTGTAGTCGTGTTTTCCACAATCGTCCCACCACCTGCTGTTTTAAAATGCAACAGCTCCTCCTTCACAGCATCTGTTTCCTGATACAGACGAAGGTTTTCATTATGGCTGTAGGGATTTTGCTTAACCCAAAACAAGCTCTTCATCTCAATGGGTCCATCAGACAGAGGCGCTTGGCCTGGAGAAGGTGGCAAAAAACTGCTGCTGTAGTTCATAGCCAAGTGTTCATGAGTCAATGTATAGCGAAGGTGGCCTGGCTCCACAGGGCCCAAGACAGCCTGTACATTCCTGCTCAAGGAAGGCATTTTTCTTTAACAAAAAGGAAAAAAAAAAATACCAGATTCTAAAAGAGTCTAGAAAAGAAGAAGAAAGGAAAGAACATTTTGGAAAGAGCAAACCTTTCTTATACAATTTCTGAATTCCCTCCTCTCTCACACACACGTACCTACATGCTGTGCGTGTTTGCTGAATGAAATGCTTTGGAATGTTTTCAAATGCTGCTTCCAGTAGAGCGCTCAATGTGAAAAACATTTATTTTACCTAACTATTCTTGTATCAGTACTCTAGCAATGTAAACATATCACATATCACGTCAAAGGAAATCGTCATCATTTATTGTGCTATAGTCAGTATCACGATTAATGTTTCCTATTTAATTAACAACCACTGTATGTTCATTTAGCATTCTCTCCTCCACATCAGCTGTCAAATTTTGTCAGCTTGAGCCACCATGAACATAATCAGCACCAAGGCTGAGTATTCCTTTCTGGTACATTCAGTTTATTCAGTTCCAAGACACACTGTCCCCCGTGAACACCAAGGAAGCCGTCTGTGTTTGGACACCTCATTTGTCCCTCTGTATGAGGAATCCAGGGATGGGGACAATCTTCTGCTCCTTCAGTTTCAATGGATATCAGGTTGTTTTGTCAGCTGTACTGTAGAGGTCTGGAACAGCCCAGGACAACTCTCCCAAGGCTAACAACAGCTGCTGAAGATACAGGGTCATTCCCAACCAGCAGGGAGAAGCCAAAGAGATTTTCCCATCAGCTTCATTGGCCAAATATTTCATCATTTAAGAACAGACCTTAACGTAACAATTTACATGGCTTAGCCTTTAAAAGACATTCATCTTTAACATGAACAAAACAATGTTCTTCCTCAGATCTGAAATGAATGATGACAAAGACGCACATTGACTCTACTGTCTGCAGCTGCTTCATGTCAAAGGCATCTGCCCTATGCCAGCTTGGCCTGACTCACTGAAGGTTAGAATTAGCTGCAGCTCTCACCATTGGGATTTGGAGGGAGGTTTCTCAGTGGGGAGTGGGGGCAGTCTTGACTACCCAGCTCTTGTTAGATCTCCCTGATGCTAGTTGCAAAGGCTTGAGGATATATAGTTATAATCCCTAGTCAACCAAAATCATCAGTTATGAAACAAAATACATGTTTAATCATGTCCAGAGGACAGGACTAACTAGAGCATGCATTATTGATTAAAGAGAGAGGTCTTTCCCATTTCTGTCTCCCTTTTAGTGAATAATGTCATAAATATGGTTTTGTTACTGGTGATGCCCTCAGAGGACATCTTCCTTTCAACTGCTAAACTTAATCTACCAGGATGCCAGAAAAACTGAAATCTGAAGGGCACTGAACTCTACATATCAAAGGGCACAAGAACATCGAGGTCTCTTTGGGGATACTTTGATCTCACAAGCAGCAGTCATTGTCAAGAGTACCAATGTACAAAAGTGACTCAGCCCCTGCAAAAGGCAGCTATCACCTGCCTAGTGATGTCTGGAGTGCTGGCAGTTATTTCAAAACGGAAACTTGGCCATCCATAGAAAAGAGAAAGGACTGACTGACTGTTTGCCTTGTGTAAAAGCAGATTTAGGAAGAACTGTTCTTTTATGAATTTCCTATCTAGACTAGTGTGTTGACTTGTTTGAGAAGGCAGAAGAATAATTACTCTCAGAACAGACTGCTGGCTGATTAATATAATGATTTATTTTTTGCCAAATAAATTAAGAAGTGCATGATTTCAGAAAATATTATTCTTGAGCAAATAATCAAAAGCTAAATACCTGTCTTAGTCAGAATCTGCTGCTAGCTGCAATTCAGTGAAGTTGTCCAACCCAGTCATTAATTCCATCCTTGAACAAAGCTGGTGCTCTATAGAGCAACCCACTTTTTTGGAGAAAGTTCAATGATCTGAGTCATTCTTAGATGCACAGCAAGGAGACTAACATAAGTCTATGATAATTGCATTACATTTGCTTCCTCCCCTCCCTTTTTTTTTAACATTAATTATCTACACTCTGGTATTCGGTAAAACACTGACAGCACAAAGGGATAACTGCTCTCCGCATTGCAGACACACTTTTCTTTCCCCATGTTCATTGGCAATTTTCAAATCCATTCAAGAATTTCAAATGCATTTCAAATCCAAGTTAGGAAAACAAACCTATATAAATATTTTGTTATATAATCAAATACGTAAGTATTGAAGTTCTGTTACTAAACCTTCACACAAATTGATTGCAGTCTGTTTCCTTAACAAATTTCCACTTCAGTTTTTTCATTATTTAATAGTGCAGTTACTAAAACATAGAATTTGAATTTTTGCCCACTTTTAGATTACTACTTTAATGAAAAGTTGCCTTTCAACATTTGTTCCTGCTTATTCCTTTCCAACACAGTTACTTTAGATTACCCTCAATTAGTCTGGCCTGACCACTTCAAAGACCTATGGTTGCAGGTGTGAGACCATCTTACAGCCTGAGGTGCTATAAATCTTCAGATTTATAGCAGCAAAAGAAGATCTGAAATTACCAGTTCTAGTGAAAGGTTTCTCTTATAGCAGATACCAATCCATTGATTTTTAGACTCTAGATTTCAGATTATAGCATACACACAGAGTTTACACAACCAATGTCTACTACTGAACCTTTTGATTGAGGCCAAGGATTTTTATAAATATAAGCAGCATCGCAAAACCAGAAACTGACACTAACAGCATTTAAAGTAGGCCTAATTTTATCTACATGAAAAATATGATTAATATTAATGTCTGCACTTGCTCACTAACATAGTTTTAGAAACCCACAGCTTTTAATAAAAATATGAAAAATAAAGACAGCCAACAACCTGTGACTGGAATTATTTTTAAAACCACTGTCTTGATATCATTCCTACTGTCACTTACATAGACAGCATGCCCTGATTAAATGCTATAATGATCTATTATTCCTAATAATATTCACCTGATGGAAACAAATTTAATTAGTGTCTTTGAAACAAATTCTAGGCACAAGCAACTTCTAAATGGCGCAAGGACTGCTTAATTTAAGCAAGTATATGTTAGCCCAGGAATCATCGTTTGTGTGCTTTAAGAATGACTGGCACGGTTTAGTAGGAGGTGTCCCTGCCCATGGCAAGGGGGTTGGAACTAGATGATCTTAAGGTCCTTTCCAACCCTAACTATTCTATGATTCTACGATTCTATGCCATGTTTTACACAGAACTTTCTTCTGAGGAAGTTCCTTCTTTCGTCGTCATGGACTGAATTCATATCACCTCCTTTAGCCATCTAAAATGAGATATGCCTTCTACAGAGGAGCATTTTCACAGCCAAGATGGAAAGATATATCCATAGGTAACTCATCCAGCCTATTTTGCAAGTTTGTAATAGGACATGAAAAGTCACTTTCCGTAGTATCAGCCTCCTTCCAAGGACTATGGAGGGAGCCAAGAAACCATCCTGGACAAGAAAAGCATATTTTAGATGGTTCTATATAAGAGGCGTGAATTATATTTCCTGAATCTTAGCCCAGTCTGAGGGAAGGGGAAAGGTGCCGTGTTCTATGACAGAAGATAAATCAGTAGCTCTTACCTGGCAACAACAGGTGTTTTGGTTTAGGAAATCACTAATTCATGCTGTGGTGTTGCCATGGTGCTCCTGCACAGATCAAGGCTTCCATGCTCCAGGTACCATATAAACAGAGAAATAAATGGCATTTCCTGAAAACTGTATATTTTGATAAAAATAAAATTGTAACTGCTTTAAGATATAACCGAAACTTTTATTATTTCATAACAGCCTTGAAAATATACCTCAACATTTCTGCAATAAACGATGGACAAATATTTACAACCAATCAAATGGTGCATAAAATACAACTCTCACCATTAGCCAACCATTAAATACTGGTGAAGTAAATGTTTTTTCCTAGGGGTACGTTAAGAGAAAAGAGACTTGCTGCTAAAAAACTTGCGGGTAAAAACTCCACTGAGTTCAATAGATGTTTTGCTGGAATACTGATGAGAAGATTTATGCTCCTGCTTTTCCCATCTGAAACCTGCACTTCAGTCATTGGGTCATTTTAATGGTATTGTAATGGGAAGTCTCCTTAGGTTTGGATTAGTTGCTTCCTACAGTAATCTCGTATCACTGAAACATTATAATCACATAAACACAGTTTCCACATGCTAACACTGCATTTGTTTTGATTCAGTAAGCACATTTTAATGGTTTTAGCATAGATTCTCCCTGGGCTTACATGGGAATCATTTGATTGCCAGTATATTACAAAGTGAGATTACAGCGATGCTAAATCCAGATTGCTGTGACAAAAAATTTACAAAAAAAAAAAAAAAAAGGCAAAATGAATAGCTCAATAGGCATTTATTATAGTCAGAAAAAGTTAAACACAGCTGCCATTTAGGAACAATTTAGCCTTGGCTGCATGAAGAGCACTCTAAGTGGGTCTTTCCTTTATAACCATGCAGTCCCAGAATATGTGACATAGCACACATTTGCTATATACTTACAGATGGAGGAAATGCTCAAAGAGCATACAGTTCTATTCTGAGCTACCTCTACAGAGCATGGAAAGCCCCAAATTAGAAACACATGACACATCTGTAGTAAATTACCATTAGTTAGTCTATGCTGTGTTATCTCACCATTCCCCACATGCAAACATTGTGTGATGAGGAAAGAGTTAGCAAGACAAAGGAAGAGGAGAGGCAGAAAGTGTGTTAGGAAGAATTTAAATAAAGAACTTCCTTCTCTCTTTTTCCATGCTTCTGCCAACCCTGAGGAGGTTTACAGGGTGAAAGGAATTTTGCTGCCAGCACGGTTCTTCCTCTATCCCACCAGACAAGCAAGCTGTCTAACTTCTCTGACAGATGTGTGCCAGAGCTACCTTACCTTCTCCAAAAACGTATTCACAAGAGCCAATCACAGGACAAACATGCCTGAAAACCAGCTCTTTCTCATACACAGGTTTTTTTGCTCAGGCATAGTGTCAGGAAACTGCAGCTACAAGGGCTGTGGAGCAGAGCTCACCACAGTTGTCAGGGTGAGAGCAGCAGTAGGACTGAACTTGCATCTGCTCCAGGACAGGTACAGGCTTACCTGCCATTTAGCTCAGCAATTCCCTGTGTGTCACTGTCTAACACTGGTGTCCATGAGCCTGCAACACTATTCACAGGCACTCTCACAGCACCACGAGTTGTCTGTGTTACATGAGATAAGAGCACATCTCATACTGCTTCTGGATTATTTTGCCCAAGAGACAGTATTTGGAAATGGTATATAAGTACTATGAAAAAATGCAGGTTTCTGGGCAAAATCCTGTCTCTTCTGCAGAAAGGGCAGACATGCTTCTCTGAAGGTGATGCAGATTATTCTCATTACGGTCATCATTGTTATTCCCCGTCTTCAGAATTGACAGTGGTTGGAAGTGACACTGCTCTCTTTCCTCTCCCAAACTGGAGCTATGAGATTATCATGATTTCCTGAACTTCAAGCTAACTCAGAAAAGTAAGCCAAGAAAAATAATCTAACCTATTCAGGAGTGTTTTGTTTTCCATTTTTGACCTCCTTCATACTCTGTTAATTACAAAGCCCAAAGCAAAATGAGTATCATGACAGCTTTTCATAGTATGACCCCTTGCCTAGTGCAGAAGTGTACTAAGGGGACAAAGGCATGCTAGTACTTCCATGAGCATCAACATGGAGGCAATGCTTTGTGTTCTAAGGATCTATGTCACACAATAGATCTTTCATGCTTTGACTAGAGCTCTTTTCAGAGAGGAGGATAACACTACAGTGTTTCTCTCCTTCTAAATCTCCTCCCTAACCCCATACAAGCATATGCTGCAGCTCTTCACTTAATGGGGCACCTGCAGTTTTCCATCTTTGGGTGGCTGCATTTTCATGCCTTACCATTTCAGATACGTTCAATCTCTCAACTGCCAACTGAACTTGGCCAACAGATTAAAAACCAAGAGAACTCTTGGAGGAAATATTTTAAAAGTATCACCTCTCCTTACTATACCACATTTTTTCCTGAAACACACTGTTCTGGAGATATTCAGAGTAGTGGGTTAATGCTGCGGCCTTCAACAGCCTTCCTCTGGGTCCTCAAACCATTCAGAAATATGTATTTCCATAAGAAACCAAGCTAAAAGAAATGCTAAACATTGGTTTTTCCCCATATTTTCTGTATATGCTTTGAGCAACCACGAAACCTTTACAATGCAGAAGTGAAGAGGGATATTGAAAGCAAAACTTTACATAAAGTCACAATACATGCTATGAAAAAAAACTGGGAGAGCTTTAGCTGAACCTTATACAATCCTACAATGATACGAAGTCCCAGCAAAGTATGCATGTGCACACACCACAGCAGCTAGGTAGTTTTGAGTGACACTGGCAATGTTCTACAACCTAAAAGCAAAGTCACTTAAATTTTAAGGGAGATTTAAACACTTCTACACATATGTCAAAGGCCAATATATTGATCCCCTGCCTTCAGAACCTCTGAAAAACACACCCAGGGGTGAGGATCTCGGCAAGCAAGAAGCAAAGCTTTTAAATGCTCACCTGAAAGGATAAGTGAAAATTCTCACCATGTATTCCCTCTGTTGCTCAGCTAGTGGCAGACGATTAGACTTTCCAGCTCTGCGAGGTTTGAGGGTCACATTCTTGCTCTAGCTAGGCTTTGAGCCAGACATACATAAAACAGATCTCTTCCTTACAAACAGCGACACCAGAACAAAGTGCAGCCTCTCAAATCGATTTCACAGAATGGATATACCTTTGGGATCAAAGCAAGTACATACAATCTACACATGAGTATGCATGCATGAGTGCATTTGTCCAAAAGCAGAGGTTAAACCACTTGGCATGTAATACGGTGCATAGGTTTAGGTTTTTTTTTTTTCAATTTGGTTAAAGATCAGCTGCTGTGAACAGAATAGTCAGACTTTTATTTTACTTTATTTCTGTGTAAATAACAGTCTCAAAATCTAGCCTTTTCCCAGCAAAGTAACACTGAAGTTCTCTTCCTCAGAAAGATCTGAGATCAACATCCCCATAGGTATTTTTTCATTAACATCTCCTTTAGAAGAACTTCGGGGGATCTTACATTTTGGGCAGCTTCCAAAATTACCCCAGATAAAAGGTCAGATAAAAATTCTCCCCTAGGTCTAACATTACATTAATTATATTTTACATGCACACATAGTGTTTTCAGGCAAAAAAATGAGAACTGAAGTTACATTATGCTATATGCAAATATGGGCTGCGTCCTGCATGTTGATACATACATTTGTATTCTTAACTGTATTTGCTTTTCACAGGTTCTAGGCTACAAGCCTTGCTAGGACAAGAAGATACAGGAAAAAAGTCCACACAGTGGAAAACAGCACAGAGATGGGGTCTAGTGCCTCACTCAAGATAGCAGACTGCAGCAACTGGAAGACGCAGAGACTTCCAGAAAATCACTTTACTAGTGACTGATGGACTGAGATGCACAGAACTAAATTCAGTTTCCCACTACTGCAAATTGCACCCCAAAACTTGCAACCAATCTGAAGACCCACTGGAAAAAAGTTACCTCGAGAAAAACCTTCACACTTTCCATTGTGACTGGTGCCTACTGCTGTCTCAGGAAGTGGAAGCCATACACCCTTTACAAGGTCAAGATAGGGCAAAGTCAACTGTGGGATAAAACAAGTCTTCTTTTGCACTCCGAGGTACGAAGTGAGATCCTGAAAGAGCAGGAAAAGAGAGAGCACCTCAGTAGGTAATACACCATTCTTGTTTGGCCGTCTCTCCTCCACAGAAGCTACTTCAGGAAAAAAACACCTTGTGGTTTTAGCTCTGTGCAAAACTAAGGTTTCAAAATAGCAATCGTACATGCTCCTGAGATTTGACTAAAAACTGTGATATACTTAAAGCTGTCATAGAAGAGATGGCGGTGGTGGTCTTCCTACTTCCTTCTTATCGAAGCAGTTAAATACTTGTGAAACATATCCCAGCCACTGCTAGGATAAAATGCATTTCTTGGATTATTACCCACATATATATTACTATCAGACTAAAGACATGGCCACTGCTTAGAAAATTCTGAGGAGGCTTTTTAATTCCTGACTATAAAATGATGTTAAAGCAGGAAACCTACCCTGCCAGTTTTGAGAAAAAGATGAAATTTCTTTTTAGAACTAGGGGGATGGTTCACTCCCTTTCCCTTCCAATTCAGCTGGAAATGCAACGACTTGTGTATTCTCCAGAAATACAGAAGACCTAAGTTAAAAACTGCTCTTTATCAAACCAATGACTTGAACCTTAGGTTTCCACAACCTAGATGGATTTCTAATCCTCCCCCTACCAGGCAGGTGGCCAGCCTTTTGCAAAGAGAAGTCTCCTTCCTCTGTTTTCACAGAACCTTAAACCTTGCCTTCAGCTTATTAAAAAAAGAACTGTGTTCCGTACTTCAGGTTTTTAAATATGTAAAAAGATCTATATCCAGTGAAATAACAGATAAAATCCATAGAATGTTCAGAGAAATCACCCTTTAATAAACACAGAATCCACTGGTGCCATATGCTTCACTATATACTGATTTTTCTGTGCGATGGCTCCTTAACCACAGAGGGAAGCAATGACACTTGTTCCTGCTCCGCCATGCATTAATTTAATAAGTTAGCACTGGTCACCTATATGAAATGTAATTAAGCATCTGAATGCCATTGTTGCCACCTCTGATTATAACTACAAAAATGAATGTGATGATAGTGACGTGATGGTAAATATTATGTCCGTTAAATTCCAAAACGCAAGAGGCATTCATAATAATAAATGACACTTATGTAGTCTTTCATATAACAAACCCAAAGTACCTGACAAAATGATACAAAACTACCTATTGGAAGCATCGCTTCACCCATCACTGAAACATAGCCCCCAGCAGGAAGAAGGCAGCAACCTTTAAAGATTACAGAACATATTACAACATAGGACGATGAATAACGTATCCAGTATAAAGCACAAAGGAATTCCAGACAAGCAAAACACAATTTTCCAAAAGCAAGTGAACTCCAGCTAAAAATGTGTTTCATTCCAGAGTCATCACAGGACTGTAGCATAAAAAAGACACAAGACACAAAACAACAATTATATCTGCGAGTTTCTTAGAGATCATATACAAATTCATGCACTTGCTAGATCCAAAGCTGCTTGTCTAAATTTCTCACCAACAGGACTTGTATGCTTCAACTTGGGACAAAGTTCACTACAGCACAAGATCTGCCACAGAGGGATTGCCAAAGCACACCTGGCAGAGGGGATCTGAACCTCCTTCACTCAGAACCAGTACTCCTCTCTGCAGCTCACCAAGCCAGTGCAAGGGAAAGAGAAACCAGAGCATCTGTAGCACTGTATCTTGTAAAGGGCAGCATCCCTCCGGTCAGGGAGAAAATGCCTGATGTATGGATCCCAATGAAGCTCACAGGCAAGTCTGGAGCTATGCAGTTGGGCCTTGTCAAGCTTAAGCAACTCTGGAAGCATCTTGCAGAGGGCTGCGGGTGCTCCCAGATGGAGAGCCAGCTGAAGGCTGGCTTTGATGGTTCCAGTTTTGGATGGAGGCATTTGTTCTTTCACGGAGCCACCTTCAGGGACTGACGGGAGAAGACTACCAAGAGGACGCAGTTCCAATATTTAACTTGTTATGACTGTACAAATATTAAATACCAGCACTAATAATAGCAGCACAGCCGCACTCACACAGTGAAGCCCGCCCGAGCTCCGGGCCTACTTTGCTGGCAACAGTCATCAGCCCCAGTGAAACGCACGTCTAGAACGCAGGAGGTGTTGGGCACCGCAGGTGGCCCCGCAGGAGCCCTGCCCGACCCAGCGTCGCCCTCCCGGCCGCGGTCTCCTCCCTCGTCCCGCTCAGGCGAGGGGCGCCCCCGTCGGGGCTGCACTCGGCAAGGCTGGGCGCCCCTCAGCGCGCTTACCCGCCAAAGCGGCGGGACCCACCGGCTCGCAGCCGTGCTCTCCCGGCCCTGCAGCGCCGGACCGCCCGCCTCAGCCGCAGCGCCCAACGTTGCCTCAGGTCCGCACGAAGCGGACTCGCGGCCGCTGCTCGCTGCCCTGCCCGCCTCAGGCCCCCATCCCTGGGCAGGCAGCCGAAGGAAGGCGCGGAAGCAGCTCTCGCTCCGCAACTCCAGCGGAACGGCTAGGCCCGGGCGCTTCTCAGTCTGAAGGCACTGAGCGCAACCTCGGGACGGGGTCTGGGCAGCAGGAGGACGCGGAGCGGCTCGGCAGACGGAGGACACGCACCCCGGAGCCCCGCGCCTGTCCGCCTGCTCGGTCGCTCACCCCGCAGCAGGACCCTCCGCCGGCAGCACGTCAACCCCGCGGCAAGGCTCTCCGACTAGCGGCCCTCCGCTCCCGCCCGGCTCGGGGCGGGACTTCCCCGCCGATGCCCGGCGCCGGGGCGGGGGTGGGAGGTGGACTAGAGGGAGCGGGATGGGTGCGAAGGGAGCAGGGATGTCGCAGGCCGGGGGGGGCGGGAGAGGAGGAGAGCAGTGCCCCGCTGGATGCCTGCGGGGACCGGCCCAGCTGTGGGCCTTGCCGCTGGGCTCCTGCCTCGCCACCCGTTGGTCGTGAGCCCTGGAAACCCGTTCCGCCTTAGAGTAAGGTGCAGCAGTGCTTTGTACTAGCGCTGGCTCCAAGTACAAACGGGAGCCGGTGGAGTATCCTGCCTGCCCTTGCTTGTACCCCTGTTTACACAGCAGGGAGGAGGCTTGGATCTACTGAGTCATTTCGGGGGGGTTGGGAGATCGTGCTGAATGCTTGAGCTTTCAAGAGGCAGTATTTTCTAGTTTGCCCTTGCAATGCAAATAACAGGCAAGTTTGAAGAGGAGCTTCCCAATATCCACAAACAGGATGACATTGACAGTGATTCCAGATAGAAACAGGTGCAAAGTATGAAATGAAAACATAGCGGACACCAAGGTTTTACACTTTCCACCAAGGATCTCAAAAGTGTCTTATTTCCCTAAGGCTCACGGCATCCTGTGTCGTACTCTTCCATTTTATAGAAGGGTAAACAGATGCTGGCAACATGACTAACAAAGGCACAAAGGACGGTGAACTCCTCCAGCCCTTGCGGACAGCCAAAGCTGCTGCAAAGCCACCCTTTGCACTGAGCCCAGGAAGGGAACCTCAAGCTTTTGTGGCAGAAGTACTTGCTGTTCTCACTGCCGGCCATTCTGTCTGCAAATGAATTCTGGTGTGTCAGCCTTTAGTAGAGCTGTTCATTGTCTAGGGGAGCTGGATCCTAGCTTTTATCCAGATCCTAGATAATCCAGTGATGCAGAATGTGGGCGGGCAAAACTGGGGATGAAAACTGATGCATGCTGGTGCTGAGGCCTTCTACCATCTATCTTACAGTGAAGGAACAACAAAAGTGGAGGTAGTGGGTGAAGAATGAGGAGGGTGCAGTAGTAAACAACTTTAGAGAGGTAGGAGGTAAGGAGGTATTTTTATGAAAGTGATGGAGAAGTGGAACTTGGCTGGAAAAAAAAGAAAAGAAAGAAAAGGAGCATTGTGAGAATACTGGACCTATAGGGTAGAGTCCACAGTGACTGGTGTGGGGAGGGTTTAACCTTTAGGATCTCAACCCAAATGGAAACTGCTGCCTAGTAAAGGGAAAGTAAGAAGGTAAAGCAAGTGAAATGCTTGGGATCTTCTGAATTAGCAGCCAGTCACCACACATATGCAGCAGTGATTAATACAGATAGATGTCTGGAGCGAAGCTGCTGGGATGGTTCTAGTTGTCAGTGTCACTTGTTTTTATTTGCTTCTTATGTGAAGTCAAGTGAGTATGGGTCCTGTAAAGATTAAGTGGAGATATGAAAGACTGTCATTTAAAATGCCTTGTATTTCAACATGTTCCTATTGCTGGGCAATCAGTGCAGGAGAAATTATGTATGAGAGCTATGTTAAAAATAGTCACGCAATGCTTTATGGAACATCATCTATCACTGGCCATATCAAACCTGTTTTGAAGATTTGCAATGAATTTTACATAAGGCCTGCACTTCTACATCTCTTTTGTGTTTTGAAATAAAAGCAATATTAAAACTTAGGTATGTACAAAGTAAAACCATATTCAATCTGCATTTTTACACACTCAAAATGAGCTTCTCTTTAAAGCAATCTTCAGTATGTCCAAATCAAAGTAAGGTGCTATATTTTTATTTTTTATGTCCTTGACTTCAACCTGCTACAAAACAGAGGCTTGTAAACATAAAGTAATGAGGCTGTCTTGTTCAGACTGAAAGTGTAGTGAACAGTGAAAACAAGCCGGCAGCTGGCACAGTCTATACATATCACGCTCTATTCACAATGTAGGTGATATACAACCTTTTGTAATCTATCTAATATTTGTATCCCCTCTCCCAAGTCTGAAAACCAGGCTGTAGGCTTCCTAGAAATATTGAATTGGTTACCACATTACATGGCTTATGAAGTTGGGGGAAACAAAGGCCACAAAAAACCTCAGCTATGTTGCCACACAAATGGCAGTGGCAACTATCAGTAATATCACAAACTAGAATATCCATATTATATGTTTCAGAAACAAGAAAAAGCAGTTTACTATCTGCACTAAGGAAAAGCTTGGTGCCAGTGGCTTTTGTAAAAGCTGCAGTCTGGTCAGGGCTAAATAACACCCATACTTCTGTCCACCTCTGTCATGCAGGAAGCAAAAGTGATTGATTCTTTACCCACTGGGGACACTTTTGTATACTTTGCCGATTATTTAACAGTAAACACAAAATAAGGAACATATCCTTGCAGCTTCAGTAACATCTCTTTCTAAGAGAAAAGAGCAGACTTGTAGGTGCAACACCATACCTGATGGAAGACAGTGTCCTTCAGAGTGACCTAGAGGGAAGTGCTGTAGAGGGGCTGTACCCAGAGGGTTCACAGAGGTCCTAAACCCGGGTGTGATTCCCAGGACAGAGAGGCTGTGACAGCCACTGCCACCTGTATGGCTGTGGAAACAGCTGGGCCACAGCTCTAGGACCTTGGGGACTTCAGGATCTTCTCCAGCCTGACATCTTCTACTCAGCGCTTAATTACTCAGGCGCCACAGAAAATACAGAAAACATGCTGTGTTTTGGTTTATTAAGAGAACAATTGATAATGTTTTCACTAGCTTAAATGTAATATTTTTCTTCTTTGAAGCAAGCCCCTTTTGGGGGCTGTGGTAGCAGCAAAACATTATAGCATTCAATAAGCCAACTAATGGCAAGTGGAAAACCAGGCAAACTTCCAGGCACAAACAACTATTTCTTTAATGTGAAGCTGTATATGAATTTTTCTTCTGGTATGACTTGAAGACAAGAGAATTCCAGTTTGCTTTAATAAAAATTAGTGGCTGAAGACTACAGATTGCTATTATTCTTTCTTCAGAAAGGTAATAAGCATGGAAAGAAAAAAGACACAAAATGTAATTTCAAGCTGTATTTGTGCAAGGGCCATTGTAAACCTAAGCATTTTCACATACTGTTGAGAAATGGAAGTGAGAATATCAGTTTTGCACATATACAATATAATTCAGAATTTGCAAGTTAGTAGCAGGAATAAATAGGAACCCCAGAACATTAAAAACACCAGAGAAAATTCATCCAGCAAGGGTAAAATACCCAAAATTTAACTCTTCAGGGAAACCCTTTATTGATCATGATAAAAATCCCCCCTGCTCCCCTTTCCAAGTTCTTCCATAAATTGAGAGGGTTAAAAAGAACAATTTGCTTGCCAGTGTGACGCAGGCTTGTTGCTCTTAAATAACAGAGCAGCAGACAGGAGTCCTTCAGTTCATTCAGGAGATGAATTATATGGTAAGTAGGGGTTTAAAACCAGCCATGACTGTTTGGAAAGCATTTCAGGTGTGTTATTTTGCTTAGGAAGGGTTGGTTTTTTGGTCAGCTGTATAATTCAAAGATTAATAATGAATGTTCTTGAAAAATTCTGATGTAAAAAAACCCCATATTTGAAAAATTCAAATTTAGGTACCATTTAACTGAGTGTTAAATCGCAGATGCGAATGAAAATTGGAAGAAGTAGGCAATACATTATTCTTAACTGGAAATAACACAAAACTATTCATTAACAGCAAAAGTAAACATGTCTCTGAATATTAAGTTACAGTTTTCTGGAGGCAAAAGGCAGAACGATGTTGACTTTGACTAAAGATTTACTTAATCTTACATTCTTAGTTATTATTTGAGTTAATGGAGGGTATTTTGAAATAGCCAAGCTATGCTGGTCATTAAGAAAGTTTGCAGAATTCAGCTCAAATATAATTTCAGGATGCTATTGAATTCAGCCATTAAATACAATTCTCTCAGCACCCTCATCTTTGACTAGGCTAGAAACTCTGAGCAGGTTATATGACGATGCCTCTCCTGTTATCTTGTTGATTAATATTTTAGGAGAGTATTTTCAGGCTTTTGTTTGATCTGATTTAGTATTTTTTTTCCCAGAGAGGAGGATGCAGGCAAGTATTCCTGGGAGTTCTCAAGCTTCTGAGATATTTTCAGCAAAAAGCGCATGTTCGCTTTCTGAGTTAAGAGGAATTTTTTCAAAGACATGTACATAAATCGACTCAATCCAGATGACAAGTGACTACACAGACATTTTTTTTTCCTTAGAAAATGAAAGGTTCACCAGTCATGTATAATCTGAAACTGCATGGGTCTTACTGTTGGTGGTTATACAGTAGAGGAGCAGAAAAAAGAGAGAAGTAAAATCTCTGGTTGCATTGCTGGAGTGGAAGATAGGATGATGGGCAATTTGCATAATTTATAATGGGCTGCTGGTTGAGAGCAAAAGGTTCCCCAAAAACAACATTTCCATTTATTTTCAAGAAAAAAAGATTTTTTTTTTCTACAAAACCAAGAAAAAAATATAAAAAATCAGAGTGAATTTTACTGTTTCACTCACTACTATTGACTTCAATATATTTAATAGTACTATGTGGAGGAATTTTGGAAAAAACTGCTGCTTTGTTTCTAGCTCAGTGCTGGAATGATGTAATTCAGTAGCACAAAACTCAAGGTTATTTCTGCAGGTGATCAGTGATAACACACATAAGTAAACTGAGACTGGTCACTTCAGCCTGCCACTTTTCCTTCATTCTTCTGATAAATTCCAAGAGCTGCAGATAAATGACTTCAGTACTGTTTGTACTAGCAATTAGTACCAAAGTTATGAATATCTTCATGTGGATGTAATTGAAGGCAAAACTTGTGGGTGCTAGGTTTCAATTCACTGTACAAACACAATTTCTTCCAGTTAGTTGCCACCTTTTAAAGTTTATGTCTTTAATGAGAGAAGCTGAGAATGAGAAAACTCCTTAATGAGAGGAATTGAAATGGAGATGGTTCTACAGGCTCAAACTAAACTGTAAAGGGGGGCTAGACTCTTTTATTTTCCCACTAACTCGCCGGATCAAATCCTATCTCCTTAAATCAGTTCCCTAACTTCCATTTCTTTGTTGCAAACAAGATCTGACCTTTATAGCCTCACCTTTCAATTGCTTAGGAAAAGGCCTTTGAAGGTCATGAAGTTGCTTATGTTTAAGAAAAGATAAAATTAAGCCTACAAGCCTTTGGCTTGTTTGCTTAAGGCACATTTCTATTTTGTTTAAATGTGTTTCTCTGCTAATTTGGGAAGAGAAAGATGCTGTAAGTAGTGTTCTTTAAACCTAGGAATGAATTTAGAGGCATGGGATCAGGTCTTCTGCGCCCCACCCTCTCTAAGCCATCTCTTTGAAATCTGAGGTGAACATATCCCTTCTTCTGTCCAGACAGCTGTTGAACATTATTTAATAGAAGATACAATTGATGGTAATTTAGAAGCATATGAAGTTAACATGAAACATCCAGGCGGCTATCCAAAATGGAACAGATGGAGCTGGAACTGGTTAATGCTAGATCAAGGAAATCTCAAGTATTTGTACTTATTAATGTTATATAGGTTACCCCTAGTGATCATGCATGCCTTGGCGTGCTTGTACTTTGCACTGAGCTACCCTGATCCAGAGAACTACAGAGACAGCAAAGGAATTGCCACATAGTGTCTTTAACCCTTTCCCTCTTGAGTAAAACTGTGATAGCCATTCACATTCTAAAAGTTTTATTTGTGATGGCTTTTTTAAAAAACTTATATTATTGGTCTGTATTTTTTCCCAACTAGAGTTCATTTATTTTCCCTTCTTGCAGAATGGCAATCTGCTACCACATCAGCTTTAGCCCTGTCTTCTTGATCTTTTATTCTCACTTGTTCACTTACCCATTGTTTTCACCTGTCTCTCTAAGTAATACTAAGCATACATCTTTCCATGCTTCAATGTCCAGCTTCTTGCTCTGCTCTATCTTCTCAGGTTTTGCTCTCTGTCATGGCTCATGAGACACACAGTTAAAACTTTCTTTTAGAGCAATGAAAGATACTGCATTTTCTCCAGTCTTCCTCTAACTCCTCACTTTAACCTTGATCTTTTCTCTGATATTTTTTTCATTTTGATATAAACCAATGCATAACACTAGGCCAAATAGATGCCTCCCCATACAGTTTAATGTATTATTATTTCCTCTTTTATTGAAAAAATAATATTAGCTTGTACTCACAGCAAAATTGTAATTCAGCTTTAGGCTTTACAGAACTGTTTTTGGGAGATTACAGTTGTTCTGATCCATGAAATTAACTACCAAACACCAATCATCATTAGATTTAGCACACTAAAAGTGGGTTCCATTAAAAATTTAAATGCCTGAGAGTTTTACTTCTGATTTGTAAAGCTCAAGCTCATTCTTACCATTCCTAACTATGTTGCTTTCCCCTAGCACCTGCATTAAGATCAGTAATTTCCATGTGGAATCCTCTCTTTAAGCCCCTTTCTGGACAGCATCATTGCATCTGGAGGGACAATCTCTCTTACTCCTACTCTGTTTTCATACTTTTAGTCAGCAACGCTGCTGTGGTGGTAGTTCTGTAAGTGACCTGGAAGCTCCCCTGGGATCAGATTGCTATTTAAGAATTGAGCCCTGTCAGTTTGCCTGCCCTGCCAGGAACTTGCTTTTATCTATAGTAATTGCTTTTAGAGCTGGATAGCAAAGAGGCTCTTCTCTGAGATTCACATGCTTCATCCTTGCTTGTGGCACACTAGTTTCACAGCTGCTCCAGCCCATTTAGGAGTCATTTTTCTTTCACCTAGTGGATATAAATCTGCTGTATTCCACCTACAATTGACTGTCCCTCTGCTTCACTTTAGGACTTGTCCATTCAGCATTGCTTAATGATCCTGATCCTGCAGTCCCTTGGCGTTGACTGTAAGTTGGGTGGGAGAAGGGTCAAATTTGAGACTGATTGATAGAAGCAGAAATGACTGCCCCTTTCAAGTCGAACTAGGGTGAACAATTTTGCCCTGTCTAGGATGCAGCTGCAGTCTGTGCTATTTAAAAGCAAATGTTTACAGGAGAAAAACAGTTTTCACAAGGCAAACAATTTTCTGTGGTTCTAACAGGTTCCGTAGTTAGTGACCAGCACAGTTACTTTTTCTGAAAGGGAAAGAGTGAGCTACTGGGATAAGCAGCAAAGTAACAGCATTTACACTGTATTAGTTTGTATGATACCAGCTGTGTACTACATGGTATTGCTTCCAGCTGTATTACATAGCTGTAGAAATTTCAAGGCTGACTCCTGTCACTGCCAGGGGCTATTGCAGCAGCTGTGGATTGCTGGAGTGAGGATGACCTGGATTTACCTTTTTCCCAAGCAATGTCTCAGTTGCAAAATTTCTAACAGGGACAAGAACCCAGCTCTGAAAATAAAATGTTAAGCCTCCGTCTTGGGCACCCCATGCAGGAATTGATGTGGCCATGGGGAGAGGGATAACTGACAGCTTTTCAGGAATAACCAACTGGAGATCAAGTGAATAAATAAAAGGGATTTTCTGATATTGAATGTTTGTGGGAGAAGGACAGGACAAACAAAAAAAATATATTTTCCATTTTGCCCTTACAAGGAGGTGCTTGAGCTTTAGATCTCTATTTTTTTTCTCTTTAGTCAAATGGCTGCTTTGAGCAACATTTTGCATCATTAATTCCCCTGATCCTGCAGGTTGTTGCATGTGGGAAACCCTGTGCTCCCATGTAGAGCCTCACTGGTTTAAATGGGGGGGTTCTTTGTGGGCAAAGGCATTTCCCCCTGGAGAGAAATTTTCAGTGTGAGGTGCATTAGTCAGTCTTCCCTTGTTGGTGTTGATCTTCCAGGCAAAAAAAGGAAGATAAAAGGTAGTTAAAAACCTGAAAGTCACACACGCATCCTCATATGCATGCACGCAGAAGTACTCATGCACAAAGACAGAAGCAGGAATCAAAAGAAGCTCTTGCGGTTAACTTTTGTGTTGTCTAAATTATGAGCTGACAGTATCCCTTTGTATCCTGGAACAGCGTTCATCAACAGCAAAAATCTCACAGGGAGAGATTTCTAATTTTCCCCATGGTTTGATTTCTGAGGCTAGAGCTACAGTTATTTTGTATGTACATTTTTATTTCTGTTCATATTTGCTGTTGAATCTTAGTTTTACATCCAGATGAAGAAAGTCAAGGACAGTTCTCTTTCAACTGAAAACATTCCTTCTTTAAAAATTTGGCTGCTATGTTCTTTCATTTATTTCCTTGCTTATGTTCAACAACATACCACGTCTCATGTCACAATATTCCTATTATGAACAAGAGTGGTGTTTTTCTCTTCTGTCAGTGACAGATAAAGAAGAAGAGCTTGTATTTTAGAAGACAAAGATACAGTTTCTGAATATTATATTAATTACCTCAGACAATGCACTTGGGACACTGTACCTGCCTATTTAATTGCCTTGCAGAAACTGTGAGTCCTTATGTTGCCATGCAGATTTTATAATCAGTGACTGCTGTGCAAGAGGGTATGAAAATTGTATGTACTGAAATTCCTTCTCTTGTTTGTACCAGTGACAACAATCACACATGGAAGCTCATGTTTACAGAGATCATTTTAGAGCAAAACAGATGGGACAAATTAATCAGAGATAATAGGCACATTTTACAAATACGGGGTATATTTTTGTTTCCTGTTTGAAAAACTAACAACTCAGAAATGTTAAATTGGTATGACTGTTTAATATAATGGTCTGCAATATGGGTAACAGTTTGCTAGAAATATGCAGAGGCAAATCCAGCTACTTGTGTTCTATCAAGTTGTGGCTTCCTCTATTAAATTAGGGAGAGTATTTGCAACTCAGAAGCAATGTTACATGCGAGAGTTTTGGACTCAGCCCTCAGTGCTTGATCTATATTGATTTTCCAGCCAGTGGTCCTTAAATCAGATGATGAGGATCACCTATCATCTCAGGGACTGATTTTCTGTAAAGTGTAAGTTGCCTTACATAGCTACTTTATCTACAGAAGAAGATACTTGGAGACTGGCTGCTGCACAGCCATTGGGGCTTCATCGCTCCTTCTGCTGGGAGCAGAGGCGAAGCAATACATAGTAGGTCATCTCCAAAATATGTCTGCACATAAAATAGAGTGGAGAGCAAACAGCCATGAAAAATCTGGACAAAACTTTGTCATTGCCTGTATCTGAATGTGATGCAAATTAAATAAAAATCTACCAATAGTTAGCACAATGAGGACTGGGCTATTCAGAAAAACTAAGCAACTGTTCTAAGCAAGCTAAATAATTCTATGACCAATATCATGAAAGCATCCAGTGTTATGAAGTACCAAGGAAAGGTCTGAGCATATCTGTAGGACTGTTTATGCTCCTAGCCATCCTCCCATAGAAAGACGCTATTAAGTCAAGGTAAATTGTACCAACTACCTTAGAGTGGTGGCTGTCTGTTCTAATTCTCTTGATACAGCAAGCTGAAGCTTAGTCTGAAACTGATTGTACTGACCTATTAAGGCTGAAACTGATAGGAAAATGCATTTGTCGTTTACAGCTTTGTTATTTTGCTGAAACAGAAATATTCTTTTCTTGCACCATTCTTGCTTGAAAGTGAGACAGCAGCCTGCTCATTTTGTTGTCCAGTTGGGTAACGCTGATACATTTGCTATAAGGATGCATTTCAAATGGGGTTCTTTTTAAAAATGCATTTGGCAGCCTGAAAACACTACCAGAATAAATTAGTAATGCTTAATGCTGCATTCAAACAGCAACTTTTCAACTGCTTTGAAAATAAGGCATTTCACTTTCAGTTGTTTATCACAGCTCAGTGCAGCTTGTGTCATTCTGCGAAACTAAGACTTTCCACTCTTTTTTTTCTTTTTATTTTTTCTGTGTATGAATTTAGCTCATGAAAAATGCCAAATTAACAGCCTTAAAGACTCTATTTTGCCAGAGGACATTCAGAGTATCATTGGTCAGAGTTCAGTGTTTGCTATGCTACCTCAGCAATCTCACATTGAGTTGACCACCCCAACGGAAGGAAGAGGTAGTTCAAACTCCTGCAGTCTGGGTCTTCACCTGTCCTGCTTGCACTGCCTTAAAAAGTGGCATTGCAATGCAGTGCGGCATCCAGAGCTGAAATGATAGATTTTCTCCTGTTTGACATGTCCTTCAAAACAAGTTCCTCACACAATCTTGCCGGGTCTGTTCCTTGCAATGGGAATGTGCTTTGCAAGGTTTGGTTGAAGGGCTGGTATGTACATTGTTGGATATGTAGGCATGAGTTAAGCAAAGCAGTTGATGTCCTGCAGAAGATGATGGGCTCTCTGTCTTAATTTAAGCACTTGCTTTAGTACTCTATTGGTCTCACATTCTCAGTGTTCATTATCTTTATTTTACTGAAAGCTCCATGTGAAACAACTTTTGGTTAACATTGGAAATTGGTGATCAAGTCCTCCTGTAATGCTTTATGAAGTAATATTAATCCAGTTCACAGCTTCTAGTTTATGTATCGAAACATGCAGGTATTTGAGGGTATAGGATGTTTTTCTGTGTGTCTGAGTGACATAGGAGCTTGCAGGCTGCCTGATAAACAGCTATTGTTCCTAGTGTAGACAGGACTTCAGGTTCAAAGAGATATATTTTTAAAGCCATGATATAGC
This sequence comes from Psilopsiagon aymara, assembly GCA_024733675.1. Lineage (NCBI taxonomy): Eukaryota > Metazoa > Chordata > Aves > Psittaciformes > Psittacidae > Psilopsiagon > Psilopsiagon aymara. The sequence continues at coordinate 37,217 of JANRGW010023797.1, forward strand.
AGGCATCAAGCTTTGCTTGCTCCTTCCACTTAGAATTCAATCGTGTAAACTTTACACCTGAGTACTTGGACCATGAACAATTTATTTGAAGATGCCAGTCTGTCATGGGTTCAGCAGTAGCAGTCATTTTTCCCTTTTCTTGGTAGCTGGTGCAGCGTTGTGTGCTACTGTTGAACCCATGACACAGTCAAACAGCCAGCAGTACAAATACTCCCAAATGCACCTGTGTTTGATTTTGCAGATACAGAAAGAAAACTAGTTTTCAGTGCCTTCAAAAGCCCCTACATTTTATTTCTTAATTAAAACTTTGGTTTGGATTGGTTTGGTTTGGTTTGGGTTTTTTACATATGTATGAGAGGCTGGAAGGGAAGCAGAGGGAGGATTTTTCTGTTTGGGTTTTGTTTTTTTTTTTTTTCTTTAAAGATCATCAGAAGCATTTTTAAAACTAGTGTCAGTGAAATACCCTGGAAGGAATTATGACATTAGACCATTATCAGTAGATTCACAATGGTTTTTTTCTCATGATTTGAGAGTTAGATTCCCAGGCTAGTGAAACAATTTGCTGCTGTAATTGGTTGACCTAGTAAAAGCCAGATGAGGCTTACAGAGATCTTTTCTTTTGGTGCAGAAGTATTAGTGAAGGCACTGATAACTCCTCTGTCAGCTGACTGGTGAGCTAGTGAGCACATGGGTCAAGAGCAGGCAGGGGGCAAGGCGAAGCAGAGCTCAGAGCTCTGCTGTTTGATCTTTCAGTACGTAAGTGCTACATCTGAAGAGACATGGAATCATAGAATCGTAGAATGGTTTGGGTTGGAAAGGACCTTAAGATCATCCAGTTCCAACCCCTTGTCATGGGCAGGGATACCTCACACTAGACCACGTCACGCAAGGCTCTGTCCAACCTGGCCTTGAAGACTGTCACTGATGGAGCATTTACCACTTCTTTGGACAAACTGTTTCAGTGCCTCACAACCCTCACATCATTTTTCTAAGGCCATTGGTCTGTTAGCATTGGGTCTTGGTGTATTGAAGCACCAGGTAATATGTCTTCCTTCACCAGGAATCCAGACCGATGTAAACCTACAGAATATATCAGTTCTACATTAAAAAAGCATATGTTCATGGGATCTTGCTTTGGTGTAGTTAACTTAAAGACAAGGTCTTAGGTTGTGTATTCCTACAGTTTTGAGGGTATAAGCATGTGCTATAAAATGTGGAAGTATGTGTTGTGCTGTCCAAAAATTCTTGGTAATGGATTTGGATGAAACATTCTCATCTTCAAGGCTCACAATATGGTTTAGTATTGATGTGCACTGTTAAATAGTTCTTGAGTTTCACATTAGAGCTGTCTGTATTTTGCCATTAGGTATGTGATTCAAGAGCATGTAAATCAACTTGGCATCTCGCTGTAGGAGAGGTGCTTCATTTAGATTAAGCCTATGCCCCTAGTGTCTTTCCAAGGCAGACTATTAAACCAGGGATGTTTTCTGTGACTGAGGGAGCAAATACAAGCAAACAGTCTCATTTGTGTTGTAAAGACGTAGACACAATTGACTAGTAGCAACTAAAATATGAAATATCTCAAGAAACTTCCTCTCCTGAAAATAAGTTGACATTTTGGGTGTGATCCAGCTCATTCTAATGTGTTTTCTCTTGACAAGTCTGTTTCCTCATCTCCTCAGAATACTGTCATTTTATATCTCTTTGTATAAAATGTCTACATTTCAGATGTCTGAATATCAGTGGATGCTGACAAAGAGGATTTCTTAAATACCTTAGACCAAAGGTTTGATTCCTATCCTCATAAAAGACTGAACACAGAGTGTTTACCTTTTCTAAATCTCTTGTCCTTGAATATGTTTACATTTTTTTTCCTTCATGTAGTCTTTCCTCTTAAAGGTACTTTAGCAGAAGAAAAAAACCCAGATCTTTTATCACATGTTTGTTCAAAGCAAGAAAGCTCCAGAAAATCGATTTATAAGAAATATGCATTGTACAAAATTAGCTTACATTTCTGAAGCCTTAGTCATTATGCTTCCAAGTTCATCTTGTAATGAGGGCATATTAAATAATTAGTGGTAATTATATGCTGAAATAGTGCTATGTACACATTAACAAGAGTCTTTTAGGCCATAGATACACAGACTTTATAATTGCTCTCTGAACAAAGTAACAGTCAAAGTTCCGGATGATAGTGGTTTGCAGATGTTGAGATACTGTTTGGTAAATGTAGTCCTTGAATAGGCTGAACGTTTCTAAACCAAGATGAATAGTCTGCAGATATATTTTAGAAACAGGAAGTGCCCCTGAATTTGTTAGAATCATCATAGAGAATGGCTTTTAGAGATTCCTGAGTTTCTCTGAGTAATGTTTTTTCATTATTCTTTTTTTAAGGAAAAATCTTTATTTTTCACACAAGACACAAAAATGGCAACATTTACAACTGACCACTTCTCATAGCTACTTATAGAAATGCAAATGAAAAATAAACTGCAGAAGGTGAGATTGATGTTACCTGTATTGCCTAGAACATGGCTACTTGTAAGTCTCATAGAATAATTGTAAATGGGAAATAATTATCTGGCAGGAACAGATATCTTGGCTTGTTGCTGTTCAGTTGTTTTGCTAAATTTTTTTGAATCATCATATTGAAATTTGCAGACAGATGCAAAAATCACAATGAGATAAATTATATATGCCATGCTTGACGTGAAGAACATATTTTTTGAGTTCATCCCCATGGGAAGACATATCTTGGCTCAGAGAAAGCATTGATAAAGTAAGGGTGTGATCCAGTAATTCTGAAAATGACATAGGAATCACAGCAGATGATCAAAAGAAGCTGAGTGCCCAATCTATGTTGTATGCAAGACAGCAGCAATGTAATTCCTGCAGGCTTACATCTGCCAATATCAAGAAGAAGCAGGAAGATGAAATTACTTCAGATCTATAGTGACAGTGACTCAAGATATATTTCAGCATTTCTTCTCATTCAAAGTTACAAGAATGAGTCAAGAAAAACATGAAAAGAGGGAGACACAAAAGCTCAGTCCATTAGTTTTCAAATATTGTTTATAAGAGGTAAAATAAGAAAAGGTAATCATTATATGTTGTGGTTTAAGCCCAGCCATAACTCAGAACCATGCAGCCACTCTCACTCCCCCCCTCCTTCTCCCCCCCACTCCCAGAGGGATGGGTAAGAGTATCAAAAGTATGTGTTCTGGGTTCAGCAGCAGCAGTCATTTTCTCCTTCTTAGTAGCTGGTACAGTGCTGTGGTTTTGACTTTCAGCCTGGGAACAGTGCTGATAACACCGATGTTTTTAGTTGCTGCTCAGTAATGTTTACTCTGACCAAGGACTTTCTGAGTCTTATGTTCTGCCAGGGAGGAGGGAAGTCGGGAGAAAGCAGAGACAGGACACCTGACCCAAACTGACCAGAGAGTTATTCCATACTGCAACGTGTCATGCCCACTATATAAACTGGGGGCAGTCACCCGGAAGTGTGAGTTCACTGCTCAGCTGGGCTGGGTATTGGTCGGTGGGTTGTGAGCTGTTGTATTCTCTTCCCTTGTTATTTCCTTTGTCATTGTTATTGCTAGTGGTAGTGGCAGTGGTTTGTGTTATACCTTAGTTACTGGACTGTTCTTATTTCAACCTGTGGGTGTTACATCCTTTCAATTCTCCTTCCCCATCTCTCCTCTCTGGGAGCGGCAGGGAGAAAGGAGGGAGGTGAGCTAATGACATAGTGGCAGATTTACGGCTTGGCTTAAACCGTGACAGAATATAACTCCCATGGGTTACCCCACGGGATACCCAGCCCAACCTGAGCAGTGAACTCACACTTCTGGGTACCTGCCCCCAGTTTATACAGTGGGCATGACGTGCTGTGGTATGGAATACCTTTTTGGCTAGTTTGGGTCAGGTGTCCTGTCTCTGCTTCCTCCCGGCTTCCGCTCCTCTCTGGCAAAGCATGAGACTCAGAAAGTCCTTGGTCAGACTAAATATTTGAGCAGCAACTGAAAACATCGGTGTTATCAGCGCTGCTCTCAGGCTGAAAGTCAAAAACACAGCACTACACCAGCTACTAAGAAGTTGAAAAATGACTGCTACTGCTGAATCCAGGACAGTTAAGAATAGGTAACTGGTTGTATATGGACCTTAATTCGAAAAGGTAAAAACATTAAATACTGAGTTTCACCATGTTTTGTTTTTTTTTTTAAATATATATATCTATATATATCTCTCTCTATATATGTCTACAATTAGGCACATACAGTCCCCTACTTCTTTTTGTTCTGTTGCCTTAAATATCTCCCTATTTTCTTGTCCTGTTGATTCTCTTTTAAGACCCAGAGCCTCTGACTGCAGCTTGATGAATAAATCCACTTAGTATTGCTGGATGGGATATTTTCTTTAAAAATAATTAAAAGGGCTCATTTTAAAATTAGGAAACTGGATATGAATTTAGAGATTTATTTTCTACCTCCTTTGAGTTTAATATGACAGTACACATTGTGGCTCATATTTCTGTGCAATAAACAATGACTTTCAACAGAGTCACAATTTAATATCCCTTTGTTTCTATTCCTGAATCATCCAACCTGTACCACCATTGTTAACACCTAGAAATTTGTTTCTCAGTTTCAGAATAACTACATTGAAAGGCTTCAGGCATGTTTGTTCATTTACAACTGCATTTTTGGCAGTTCCCTCAGTAATAATTATTCAAGGTTTTAGTGGCTGTGAAGACCAAATGAATGCTGATATTACCACTGTGAAAGTTCCAGTTGTAAAAGAAAATTAAATTTCATTGGTGACTTGAAAAAAAATTCATGAAACATATTAAAATGTCTTGTTTTCACTGTGTGTTTGCATCAGTGTGGCAGAAGGCATGCAGTTTGATAGCAAGCTGTTGTCTATTAAATATGGATTCATCTAGTTTGAAGTTTAACATTTGATAGATCTGAATTTGAAGCACTTTTAGCTAGTTTTGTTAATGTTTTTAATCGTGAAAGTAGTTATCGTGCTGTCAAGCTTTTTTTCACTTACCTGTGAAAGGAAGTTTTTCTTTTTTGATGCCTTTTTAAGACTTCGAAATTGCCCTACAGCCATTAGTAATATCAAGTAACTCTAAATAGGAATTGCTTTTCAGCTTCCTTGGAAACATTTTCTTGACTGCCTGTTCCACATGGGGATGAAACCAAGTATATTCACCTGTTTTCAAACTGGAGAAATGGGAAAATCAGGTAGACTGGTTCTCATTTAAGACAGACATTAATGTTATGTGACTAGAGGCATGAAAGGGAAGACTTATTCCCTATCTCTGGTTTAAAAGCAAAAGTCACTCCATACAAAATAATGTGTGCACAGCCTATCCTTTCAGTTTTAGTGTGAGGTTTTTCTCACCTCAAAATGACTGAAAATGGTATTTTGGCCACTCATCTACAGGAAAAAGGCTAGGATGCAAATTTTTGCTCTGAATATCTTGCAGGTTTTTTTCCCTCCCAGCACAGTCATCTTCATTGAAGCATATCCTTTTTTTGCACAAACTTTTGGTCTTGAGCGGTTGACATATTTGTGACAGAAAGCTATTTTACCAGAAAAATTCCTACCAACTCCAATACTGATCTTTTGGGAGGTAGTAGCAGGACTCCAATTCTATCAGGAATTCCATCAGCAAATGTAAAAGTAGAGAGTTTAAAGCATGTATTTTCAAATGTTTTCTCTAATTTGAGACAGAGAATTCACATCTCCTGTTGCCTTTTGCCTTGCTTCTACAAATACACCAGATTTCTTCATACTTGAAAATGTCATTATGCTTGTTCCTTCAGCTGCTTTAAGCAGGCAGAGTGAAACATCTCTATTTTGAAAAAGAATATAAACTTTGCTATTTGAATCTGGCTGGTTCAAAATAATATTTATATGTGAGAAACATCATAATTATTTCTTTTTTCTGCATTAAGATAAAACCCCAACTTTTATATGTAAAAGGCCAAATGACTCTCTCCATTAAAGCTTTCTGTAAATGTCGAGCATGAGAGCTAAGGTACAATTGTTAATATGACAGGGAAATGCATTACTGTGATATTGTATTTGGTGTGTGGGATAGGTGACAGGATGGGTAGCGCAGGAAAAACATAGGGACAGGTATCAAAATGTTTGCCAATGCATGTCTTCAGCTGTGTGATCACCTTCTGAAATAGGAATTGAAGTTTTCATGTAAATAGATTTATTATCTCCCGGAAACATTTGGGTTTAACTCATGATTTCTTAGCACCCTTTGCTCTAGATTCCTGCATCTATAGTCATGCAGTTTATAAAACCCTGTTTTGCTCAGAAACATAACTAAAAAGAAAACTAATTGGTCTTACCAGTCACCAAGTTAGGTTTTTCCAGTAGAACATCTATTTTCCTACCCTTTGCACAGGCTCCGTTTTTCTTTTCTGTTTGGTGGGTGCTACCAGACCGTGTCATTCTCAGCAATGAAAACTGTGTGAAATTGAAATGCTGTCGGCTGGCTCAATAGCAAATTTGGTGTCTAATATTGAAACGTTCAATCCGGTTAAACTAAGAGATTCATGGCTGAAACATGGAAAATGGTACATGTAATGAGTAGGAAACTGGAAGAAATGGTTAGTTATGAGAGAAGAAGAAGAAATATTAACCTTCAAATTTGTTTTCTTCTGAAATCAAATTGTACAGCATCTGTGTACATGCGCTTATAAACAAACAGCTGTCTATTATCCTATGTGGCTATAACTGCTCAATTTGCTAAATCTGTTGTGATATTTCTGATCTTGTAACAAACTTGAAAGTCTTAGCAGGGTTTTTACAGAGAAGAGAAGAGAAAAGGGGATAAAATTTGAACCAGACGTCTGTGTTAAGAGGTTAGAGTCACGACTTCTTAGAGTGAGATATATTAATGGAGAAAGGCTCACAACCCTCACCTGTGCTCTTCGTATACTCTGGAGTCTCTGTGTCCCTAAGCTGGCAGGGTTGCTAACAGTTTTCCCTGGACTTGTAAGAGAGAGCCCTGTAGTGGCTTTTTTGGCAAGGCTGTAGGATACTGTATTCCCTGACAGGTCATGTTAATTCACCTGATGACTTGGTGCCTGTCTACCTGGGCTAGAGCTAGACGCTTTCTTTTTTTGACTGACTTTTTAGCCAAAATACAAACACAGCTTTATCACAAAAAATGTTAGGAAAAATTTATTTTAAAAATAAAAATGTATTTTTAAAATTAACTATATTTCATAAATTTGCTTTGAAAATATTTTAGGCTTCAGATTTTCAACAAAACTTTATAGGGTAAAATAGGTGGGGTTATTTCTTAAAGGTACTTTATGACAAATAACTGAATTTTTAACCAGCTCCAGCATATATGTCTATAAATTAAATAACATTCCTGGAAAGGTTGTTTTTTTACTCAGATCTGGTATATCTATTTGTTCAGAATATTCTCAGAAATTATGCTATGCATTCAAACGAACCCATCATGATTTCAATGAATACCAAAGCAATTAATAATGATTAAACACTTACATTAAATGTCATTCTCTGTATTTTAGTTAGAAAATAATTTCTGGCATCTATTTTTGTTTGAAGAGAGTCACATTGCCCACAGAAAATTGTAAGTGCGTACTCAAAGTTTAGCAATTAGCATAGATCAGAAGGCCAGGAACAGAACAGACAGTAAGAAGCGGTTTGGAGTTTTGGTTATTTCATGGGAGGCATGTGCTTTATCAAGCTGTTTCTTTCCTGGAATCAAGATAAGAATTAACATGAAAAAAAAAAAACAAAACAGAATATCCTTTTCAGCTTCTTGAAGAAGAGAGGAGACAGAAGTTGGTTCTTTGTTGCTGTTGTCACACTTGGTTATGAAAACACAGAGTGGAAGTTTGAGTACATCCATTTTCCCTGGGTCTTTTGGCAGTCCTGAGGTGTTAGAAGAGCTTTTTTTCTGTCTTACAGTGGACCTTTCAGCTGTCACTGTTGAACCAGACTGCAGGGCTAATGGAGGCCCCCTTACCCTCCCTTTTCTGGTTTCCTTTGTGACCACACATATTTTTATATACACAGACAGTAATAGTGGGGAAGGAACCAGGAGACAATCAGAGCAGTTCCATATATCTCTGATAATATAAAATACAATAAGCCTTGTAGTGGGGTTGAAAAGAAGGTGAGGATATAAACATCCTCCAGGGACAGTTTGTCATTGATTTATGAGAAAACCTTCTCCAAAAATCAAATTGAAATGGTTTCCATTTTGCGTTTTGCAGGCCCCACTGTAATAGCAGCCTCATCACCTTTCAAAGGACAAAAGGTAAAGGGGTGGTAGGTTCAATACTCGTACAGCACTCCAATATATCTAACCACAAAGACTATTGAAGTTATCCTCTTTTTCTGGCATGACTGTGGACTAGAAGGACATGCAATTGCTGAACTTGTAATAAGATTTAGTAGTTCTGATAAAAGTAAATTATTTATCATTCACTGCACCCTTTATAGGCTTGATGATGTTTATAACTGTATTACCCAGTGTCTTTCACTATGCAGGGTAGTCTTCCTCTCTAAAGAGGGATTAAATACAGCCAGCACCTGACTGACAGGGCATGGAACAGATGGACAGATGGATAGTGCAACTTCATCTTGGCCACTTCTTGCATGGTGGCCTTTATGAAAGAAACTTCCCCCCCCCTTTC
>JANRGW010023800.1:6906-17398 GCA_024733675.1 Psilopsiagon aymara
AGGGAAGGGAAGGGAAGGGAAGGGAAGGGAAGGGAAGGGAAGGGAAGGGAAGGGAAGGGAAGGGAAGGGAAGGGACATGATGGCAGAAAACAACAACAAAAAATCAAGGGCAGTCATGATGTGGAAATTTATTAACTAAACCAAATCAGGGATAAATTTGTCTTGCTTTGTTCTTAATTTTTCCATCTTTGCATCTGGAATTTCATCATCAGTAGATCAGAAAAATTTCTTCTGTCTTGATAAAGAAGTGGTCAAAACCAGCTTTATATCAGTAAAGGTGGCTTTCTTCCCATCTATATCAGTTTTCCTTGAGGTATCTGACTTGCATTTAGCACTTCATAATATTAATACCAATACCAACTGATCAAATGATTCCATGAACAATTCTATTTAGTTTTCCCTCTGTTGGTGATTTCATTTTAAATGGAAACTTCCTCTTCAGCAGCTGCCCTGATGTACAACTACACTACTGATTTACCCATATGCAGAAAAGGACCTGTCCAAATGAATTCCTGCATTTAGCCTCATTAATGGAAAGCAGGATACAATTATTTTTCTTGGCTGGACATTTGGTTACAATGCACAAAGCACGGTTGTTTAAGGCTCACAGGAGAGTAGAGGTCAGAAAAGAAAGCCAAGGATCATTTGCATTTAAAAATACTTTCAAAAGTTTAGAGCAATTGTGATGTCAGATAAGGTTTTGAAAAAGAAACAAAACCTGTTTGGCAAGTTTCAGTTTGATGCAAGCCAAGAGCCACCAGGAAATTCCAGTTCAACAGATGTTCTGCCAGTACCAGAAGGGTCACTCTCTGTGTTTACTTAACTTTCCTGTCTTTAAAAAGGATATAATAGCTTTTTACCTTTATCAGCCAACATTTTTATTTAACTTCCGTAAGAGCAATGAGGAAATGTTAAGGAAATGTGTATACATTCTTAACCATTTTATTGATCTAATTTCTCTATCTTTCTGGAATATTTTTTGTCAGTCCAAAATTACTCATACATATTTTTATTTACAGCGGATTTGCTTTACTGACAAACTCAATCTTCCTGATGGCTAGTTGTAACAGGTCATTTCTCCCCTTAGTCACTTCAGTCAGTGCTTTAGAATGCAGCTAAACATGCTGATGCAGAATAACAGGATATGTGGGTTTGGCCAGGTGTTAAATTTCAAACCATTATACTTTTATTGTCCTGATTACAAGCTGGCTTTTTTTTCATGCACAAAAGGGAAAAAACCCCAACTCCCACCTCAAAAGGTCACCCAACAGTAACGCTGTAAATTGTGACTTCAGCAGACAGCCACAAACCCATCAAATGACCCCTGGTTATCTAATCTTCTCCAGTTATCTGGAAGGCTGCAGGGCCAGGGCCAAACCTGACTACTCTGAGACTTATCCTGGCACTCCTGGCTGCTGGCACTGATGCCATTGCCATGTCTCTTCCTGGTTTATCTATGGCAGAAGTAGCAATGCCAGGAGGAGTAGTGAAAGCAGCATCTCTGGTGACACCAGCCACAGCAGGAAAATAATGAACACCAGCACTGCTGAGGATGAGAATAGCAGTAGAGGTGCCCAGAAAGGAATAAAACTGAACTTAGGTGTGAAATCAAATGGTGCTCTGACTAAGCCTACATCCAGAATAATGCAGGTACCATACAGCAAGCTGCAAATGGGCTTTGAAATTCATTTTGCACACAACAGAACATATTACATTACTGGTTTCAAATATGCTTGTGTATAGCAAAAGGCAACTACTTCTGCCACAACTATAGTAAGTAAGGGGCAAGCATTGTGCTTTTCAAGGATGGGGATGTATCATGAACCATCCCAGTTCTCTGAGTTACTAGCTGACACCATGGAGCCACTGGACTTGTTTGTATCTAGTTTTGAAACTTTCTTTCTTAGATTTCTTAAAAATCTAACCTGTGGCTTTGCAGGCGCTTTCTTGGGTACCTTAATTTTTTTGTAGGTCTGAGTCCTAGGCTGACCATTTTATCAAGTCCAGACTTAATGAACTGTAAGCCCCTAGAGGAAAACTAGTGTTTTATTATGGACTATTTTCTCATAAGTGATTCGTGAAAGAAAAGACGAGTAGCAGCTGTATCCCTTTTAATCGTTTTATAAATCTCTCAGAGTCATCTGGCTGTATTTATTTCTAGCACAGTGTCATGCTAGGCCGTTTCATCACAAACACTTGCCACATACTAAGATTGAGAACCATTCAAGAAAACAGATGAGCCACATAAGGACTACTGCTTGGATGCAGGAAATACCATTTATTCAACTTTCTTTTTTTTTCTGTCTTTGTAGAACACAAGTTGTCTATGCCCCATCCCCTCAGGGTGCAAAACAACTTTATCATGGAAGCATCATACATGTCATGGCAACACAACACTGGGGGATGTTGAGTGCATCCTCAGCAAGTTTGCCAGCAACACCAAGCTGTGTGGTATGGTTGACACACTGGAGGGAAGAGATATCATCCAATGGGACCTTGACAGGCATAAGAGGTTGGCCAATAGAACCTCATGAATCATAGAATGGTTGGGGTTGAAAAGGACCTTGAGATCATCCAGTTCCAATCCCCCTGCCATGGGCAGGGACACCTCACACTAGACCATGTTGCCCAAGGCTCTGTCCAGCCTGGCCTTGAACGCTGTCAGGGATGGAGCATTCACGACTTCCTTGGGCAAACTGTTTCAGTGCCTCACCAGCCTCACAGTAAAGAACTTCTTCCTTATATCCAACGTAAACTTTCTCTGTTTAAGTCTAAATCCACTACCCCTTGTACTGTCACTACAGTCCCTAATGAAGAGTCCCTCTCCCGTATCCTTGTCGGCCCACCACAGCTATTGGAAGGCTGCTATAAGGTCACCACACAGAGCAAAAGCAAGTGCAAAGTCCTGCACTGGGCTGGGGCAATCCCAGGCACAGCTACAAGTTGGGTGGAAAATGGATTGAGAGCAGCCCTGCAGAGAAGGACTTTCAGATGTTGATTGTTGAGAAGCTCAACATGACTTAGCAATATGACCTAAAAGTCAATCGTATGCTGGGCTGCACCATAAGAAATGTGGCCAGCAGGCTGAGGGAGGTCATACTCCTGCTTACTCTGCCCTGGTGAGACCCCACCGGCAGTACTGTGTGCAGTTCTGGCCTCCAACACAAGAGGGACATGGACCTGTTGAAGCAAGTCCAGAGCAGGGTCATGAAGATGATCAGAGGGCTGGAGCATCTCTCCTATGGAGACACTCTGAGAGAGTTGGGCTTGTTCAGCCTGGATAAGAGATGGCTCCAGGGAGACCTTAGAGCAGCGCCTAGAACCTAAGTGGGGCCTGCAAAAGAGGGACTTTTTAAAAGGGCATGCAGCAACAGGACAAGGGGAATGGCTTTAATCTGACAGAGAAGAGGTTTAAATAAGATATTAGGAAGAAGTTCTTCCCAGTAAGGGTGGTGAAGCACAGGCACAGGTTGCCCAGAGAAGTTGTAGATGCCCTGTTCCTGGCTGCTCGGGGCTTTGAGCAACCTGGTGTAGTGGAAGGTGTCTCTGTTCCTGCTAGGTTGTTGGAACTAGATGACCTGTGAGGTCCCTTCCAACCCAAATCACTCTGTGATTCTGTGATATGTCATTGAGCAGATAACCCTTGGGAAATGCTTATTACATTCAGCAGGGAATTCTCATTACTCTTTGGCTTCTACACATCTTCTTTTAAATGTGTTGAACATTTGTAAATACACTGAATACACTGACTCTTCCGTGTCTGAGACACCAGCCAAAGGGAATTTACTAAATGTAAACGGTGTCCCAACTGACTATCATTTGGTCCTAAAGTCACTTCTGTTCACTTCAATCTGTGTATGAGGATTCACAGCAGAATAGTTATATATATATATATATATATATATATATATAGGACTGACTACTGTGACACAGACTTTCCTCCTCTCTACATTAATGTGAACAGAATAAAACAGGAGAATAATAATAGTTCTGTTGAAAAGTCTGAGCACACACTTGTGGAAATTTTTAAGAGTCTAATAAATAGGACTATTTGAGTGAATGAAGCTTTTCTTCTCAGCTTGAGACTGCAATGGCTGAAACTGATACGCAGCCAAATTTATATTAGGCACTTTCAGCAGAGTTGAACTCTCATATTAAGCAGTAGTTATTGCTACCAGAAATGCAAGCTTTAGCTCATCTGTGATTAATCTTGTGTATTGTTTTGACGTGAGGACAAAAAAAGAGGATTTCAAAAGTAATTATATTGCCAGTTTGAAGAAATGCTTTCCAGATTTGATGAACAGAAGAGCCAACAGAAGACTGAGCATCTCTTGAAGAGAACACTGGCTCATATGTATATGCTCATGTGCATACCAGGGTCTGGAGGCAAGTACTGAGACAGCTAATCCTGCTGAGATTGCCTTGATGATAATGAACAGCATTCAGTGGGCCCACCCTCTTGCCACAGCCTCCAAGACAGTGTGTGTGCCTTCAAAAATATTTCTGATTTTTAAAACCAAATTTATGGCATATCATCATGTGAGGATATTAATGCCAACACATGACGTCTTCCGTCAGAGAATTTGTGTAGCCCTTTTTATGCTGGTTAGTACTTACAATAGAAAAATAAACCCCAAACTGTATTGTGTAATTCTGTTTTCACATGACTGATGTTACCCATTGTTTAAACCAAAGAACAAAAGCAGAGGCATAACTTTCTGAAACTCATACACTGAAATCCATATGGATACATTTAAATTTTCACTTGTATTCACTGGTATTTAGGGACTTTCAAAAGGTGTTAGCAGACCATTTCAGCACTACTGAAATTTTATTCCTTACCAGTGTGCTCACATATGAAATGCCATTCATTATTTGGTCAAAGTCACAAAAAAGGAAGAAGCGCAACAAAGGTGATCAATGTCGTACATGAAGCAAAGTTGCATTTTAGCATTCGGACAGAGAGCTTCTGTTCACCAATGTAAGTGTTCATATTTAATGAAATGGGAGAGGTTAGTTATTTTAGCAGCACACATTTGCATTGACTCATTCTGGAAAGTTTTTGTCAAAATGAGTATCCACATACGAATTTTTATTACTTATCAGGGTACTCCCCATCTACTAGTAGAAATAATAGCAAACCACTTTGGGACATGTTAACATTGCTAGTAACAATAATAACAGATGGGTCATCCCCATCTTTGAAATGGAGGGTCAATAATAAAAATAATGAGTAAACTGTTCGGGGATTGCAGTGGGACTAGCAGGAAAACATACTTGTACTATTCACCTTTTAGCTAAAAGAGTCTGAATGCATGGTTTCAGTTGAGCAATTCCTTCTTAAAAGACACTCAAAGAAATATTCAAATTAGAAAGCAACTTGAAATACAGTATGTTTGTTCATTCAGGCTATATTTAATCTGGTGGTAAGCAGAGAGTTGTGTTACTTTATTCACCTTTGCTCCCAGTGTAAGCAACGAGGGTGAGCTTGAGCTCAGGGTTAGAACACAGTGCAGTGCTCCAAAACAGTGCAGTGCTGGGGAGAACCAAAGGAACGTACAGCCAGTATTGCTGCTTGTAAACTGAGCTTTTTTTTTTTTTTTTTTTTTTTAACACACATTTCTGGTACTCTTTTTTCTACCTGACCTTTCTCTCCCACATTATTAAGAGTGTTACCTTCAGGAAAAGAGGCCACACTTCTAAAGTTTCGAGACCCAGGGAGGGGGACAAGCTTTCTAGTTTGTACAGTCTTACAAGATCTTTGTACAGAGGTTTTTGTAAGGTCTAGGCTTAAGCTGTGCTATTGCATTTGCTGTAGCACTGCATTAAATACACCTTTCATCTAGAATAGCTACAGACCTACTCACCACACAGAAGATCTTTTAAGAATAACACACCTAATGTTTATCAAACATTGAGGTCTTTACAGGCTGAGTACTGCCAGTGGGTTTGGGGCCTATTTCCGCAAACCTTCCTCTCCTCAGAACACAAGCAAAAAACTCATGAAATGTCATTTTGCAGGAAGGGTAAGAAAGCAAAAGTGAAGGTAATGCACAGACAATCTGAAAACAATGTAGCCAGTATTGAGATGTGAGAGGTCTGAAACTGAAGAAGTCTCACTGGGGAAGGGCAGAAAAATTTACAACCAGACTTTTCCTGAGGGATTTACATAGCTGTAGAAATTCAGCCAAATGAATAGTCTGAATTCAGCAATGTTGCCAGTAGCTACCACAGATTAGTTACTCACTGTATATTCCCCACCTCATAATGACCTGCTTGTTCCAGACAGAAATACAGTTCAGTAAAACTGCAATCTGTAAGGAGTTCGTTTGGTTTTACTAAAACTATTTCCTGAGCTACATACAAGAGTTGATGGATACCGGGTAATGTTTCAAATGAAGGTATGTAAGAAAGCAACATAACTAAGCATTGCAATAATACTTTGATCAGGGACCAGACTAACCTTGTGTCATCCAGACCACTCCTGAAGTAGTTTGCATCTCGTAGCAGTTTTCTCCTTAACGAGCATCACAGTAATAGGTTAAAACAGTCTTTCCTAGATTTCACAATAGTTAAGCAGACTATTGCTTTGCTAATAGAATACCCAGAGAATGTAGGTGTGTAAGTGTACTGGCAGTATACTGTTTTTTTACCTATGCCAATAATTACAGCCTATTACATACACTCTCAGAAATGCAAGAACACTGGGGGAGAGAAGGGCAATCCAGAAGGCTAGAGGAGATCTCAGGGAGGGTTGTGTGATGGGATAGCAGCAGCCAGACTGTACAGCCAGAGGCAGGAGCAGATCTGGCAGCTGCTGAAGAAGGTACTCAGATAAAATGTTTACTCTGAGCAACAGCCTCTCCACAGACTAGTGTAGAAACCAGAGATAGCCCAAGCCTGATTTACGCCAAGCAGTGGTGAGGGGCAGGTGTTTGCTGCCTAAAAGCTGTTAGCAAAGTAAAGGAGGCTTCTGGCTCTCTGAGCCATTGTAGCACCTGACAGCTAATTCTTCTCAAGAATAGAAAAAAAAATCTCTTCAATACATGTATTTACTTTCAAATGTGATTTGGCTTCATGTGAAGAAGCTGCCAGCACAAAGTTGTGGTCAGGTTTTCATATTTCTTTTTTAATATTTCTCCCTAAAAAAAAATCTTAGCTTTGCAACCTGGATCACCAAACGACCCATTTATATTTTAGATTCCCCATGCACACACAGTTTTTAATACTTGAGTGAGTTTGGAATGGCTGACAGAAACCTCCTTAAAATGAACCCATCTGCTGATGACCACAGCTACATTACTTTCAGACACTTGTTTCCCAGGCAGAGGCACTGATCAAGCACCATGTTCACGTAACTTCTCCATGTCCAAAGAAATGTGTAGTCAAATTATATTCAAACTCCTGGGCAGAACTTAATGAAAAATAGAAGAAACCAACCAACCAAACACTGAAACTCACAGAAGTTCAGATTTATTCATACTGAATATTGAATTCAGGAATGATGTTTAAATAATCTGGAGTTTTCTTTTCTAAAAGCATTAAAATATTTTCTGTTTTGCCCCTTCTTTATCAAGCAATTAGACCTTTTATTCTCTTTCCTTGCTATCAAGTGTTGTCAGGGCTACTTGTGTTTACTTCCTTATTTGCAGTTCTTCAACAGAGACAAAATATACAGGCACCCAACAGACTCAGCAATTTGCAAGACCAAACACCTAGGTAAAATCAGCACAACATTATTCAAGATCTCTCTCTCACACACCTTCACATCTCTGGATTTTTTTTTCAGCTGATATTTATAACCTACTGGATGACGAGCGGTTCTGTCTGGTCATAAATCTTACCAACCAGAAACCTATTGGGGGAGATGCCTCCCAGATCAGTGGGCCAGCTCCAAAACTGAGACAGAATTCTTCCCATCATTTAGGACTCAAATATTCTAGACAAAGAGGGATAATCACAACACTTGGTTTATTTATTGAGGTCCCAATAGAGAAAAAAACAAACAAACCCTTAAACAAGCTTGTGGGTTTTCTTTTCACTATCATTAGTGTGCAATGAAAGTAAAAAAAAATAGGTAGTAGCAGAACTATTACTCATTATACTTTATTATTCCTATTTAAATATTCTTAATCCTTATGATTAAAAGAACATCCCTCACATACACCTTGGGTCCTCTACAATATTAAATATAACGTATCTGATTTTGGAAAGAGAGGATGAGAATGGGTTTAGCTAAAATACATGATTTAATAAAATTCTGCAGGGATGTGGATAATAATGACATCATGATATTCCTGCCCAGGATGACAGGCTGCAGCTCCTACTCTGGATTAGGAGGCCACTCTTTAGAATTCAAGAGGCTGCTGGCACATGGAAAGGCAGAAGAGCCTGAGCAAAAATTGAAAGAATTTCCCCTCATTTCCCCTCAGCAATAACTTTGAGGGGATGTCACACATCTGCTCAGTCTGAGTGTGCCACTGCGATTAGTGGCACAAAAAGTCAAGTTGGTTGAACTATTGCCAATATATGAGGTAGGTTCCTTGTGGCCTTCATGATAAGAGTCCCTGGAAATCATGGGGGGCAGCTGAGCACTTGCAGAAGTTTGGGTGGCCTCCATGCTTCCCCTTCCCGTGACCAACTGGGCATCTCACAGACATCAGATCTGGATGTGTGGAAGTGCAAAGAAACCAAAACAGGCAGCCCCTCTGAAGATTACCCCTTCATTTATAAAATCTGTCCACAATTCACACTAGGGAGAATGAAGGAAAATTTTGAAAAAGAGAGACAGAATTAGCAGTGAGATGTTGTGTTTCCAAATGGTGAATTACCATTGATACAAAGTAGGAACTAAAACCACAGAATGGTACTATAATAAATGGTTTTATCCTGCTGGGTGTAAGGATGGTCCAGAGTATGCTCTTCTGGCACACTTAACAGAGGTAGCTCAGCTCAAGAGAGCACAGCCACAGGGCAGGTCTGTGTTTTCTGTGCACTTCACTGTCAGGGGTGTTTGGATTTCCTGTAATAAAACCCCAAATTATAAGCTCTGCCATACACAGAGGCAGATGTTGGATCTTTGCAAGGCATTCTGGAAGATATCTGCCCTTTTGGATAGCAGGGAAAAGACCTTTGGGAAGACAATTGAGACTTCACATCACAGCAATTTTCCTATCTGCAGCTGCACCTTAGAGCCATCCTGTTAGCAACTGGTAAATTGTGCTGACCTGATATTTAATTATCCCACTCTTGGGTCACTTGTAGTGTGGTATTACCACAACTAAGGTTGTGCATATGCATAGAATAGTTCTGCAATAACAGAAAAGTTTTAATGATTGAATAAGTTCTGTAACGAAGGGAAGCCCAAATAACTCACAGTAGGAGTTAGGAGTCAATATTATATGCAGACCACATTCCCCCCCCCCCCCAAGAAAATAAACACTGGAACACACTCATGAAAATCTGAATAATGATGTCAAAATCTTGATGTTACACAATTCTTCACTACATGATTTGACCCTGTAATATCAAAGGAAGAGCCTTTCAACTCACTTATGGTTATCTCCACACTAGAAAATAACTTGCTGTACATGAAAGCAGTTTATACCAGTTGAACCTTTAATTGTATCCTTGGAGTAACTAACTTAACATCCAGCACAGCATCAGGCAGCAGAGCAACAGCTGCAGATGTTTCTTTAAAGTCTGAATGCAACATAAAAGCTTGAATGCAATGTAATACTTTTTAACTCTGGCTTTACATACGTGTGTGTATATATCTCTGTCTACAGCTACAGCTACAATCTTCCTGATGCATCACACCACATTTGCCACCTAGGTGAGTTGTCACCACCCCCTGTTTCACAGTGAGCTAGTCCAGGATCTTCATGTCTGTAAAGGTCCCGAAGAACCTTCTTGGGCTGTCCTTTAGATTCCTGTTGCACCACATTCCTTGTTTAAGGGAAGGCAGTTAACAAAGTAGTTTCGTTTGAATTAGAAACATGAAAAGACTAAGCCTTTCATCAGTAGCAATTACTCGTTTAAAGCTGGGGTAACATTAGGAAGCTTATCAATGAAAGAAGTGCTAGCCAGTGGTAGCACAGAAATAACAATGCCTAACGGGGAGTAGTCAGAACAAACAAAAGAAGAATTTATCAGGCTAAACAGACCACAGACTAAAAGCAAGAGTAAGCAATTAGGGATGAGAAGCAGAATGTCTCTTCTGGATTCTGCTCTTCAGTCACAAAAAAAGCTGATCTCATCCTCCTGTGTTTTGTGGAAAGCGCAACAGCTGAAATCATATAGGAAAACGAGAAGGATGTCTAGACAGCCTCAAGAGAGTGATTCTGAGGGTACTTTACCCAGTCTTCTTCTTGTCTGATTTGGCTTTGGGGGGAAAAAATTGTTTTGTTCGTTTGTGTCGTGGTTTAAGCCATAAATCAGCCATGCAGTTTGTTCACCCACTTCCCCCTTTTTCTTCCCTCTGCTCCTGGAG
>JANRGW010023800.1:22467-47925 GCA_024733675.1 Psilopsiagon aymara
GGAAGCAGAGACAGGACACCTGACCCAAACTGACCAAAGAGGTATTCCATAACACAGCACGTCATGCCCAGGATGCAAAAAACTGGGGGGCAAGAACCCGGAAGGGGGGAGTTTACAGCTCGGTTGCCGGGTGGTGAGCATTTGTATCCTCTTCCCTTGTATTTTCCCTGGTCATTATTATTATTAATGGTAGCAATAGTGATTGTGTTATACCTTAGTTATTGGACTGTTCTTATCTCAACCCGTGGGAGTTACATTCTTTTGACTCTTCTCCCCATTTCCCCCCCCCTCCCCCTTTTTGGAGTGGGGGGGGGAGAAGGAGTGGGAGGTGGGTGAACAAACTGCGTGGCTGATTTACAGCTTAAACCACGACAGCACACGGTACCAGGTAGGTGACATGACTGAACATTCACCAGTTCTGCTGCCTTCCTTCACTGCAATCAATAAGGTTGTTTCTATCTGTTCCTGCCCCATGGCTTCTGTTTTCTACTGTATCAGATGTAGCAAGCCTACCTATGCATTAGATTTTTAGATAACAGCAGAGACACAAATTAGACAGCAATTAAAAAAGTTACTCCAGCATTCGTTTAGGAACAATATTGCTTGCTAGCACCAGCACAGCAGGGATTTAAATACATGGAGGTGGACAGAAATATGAGACACAGAATTGACTTAGTTTCGATTTTTGGAAGTACAGATAGAGAATGAGAAGAAAAAAATTTTTATAACTAACAAAGAACTGTGATTTGAAATGGTCAAGTGTTTCCATGCACCCAGGGAATAAAGAAAGAAACTTGGAGCTGAAAGGAAATACTTCCAGTGGTGGGTTGCAGTTCTTTATTTCTGATTCATATGTATATGTACGCATACAATGATATTAGATATCCTTGTATTGCTTAATCTATAAGTCAGCATAGGTCTTTTAACAAACAAACAAAAAGCATAACTAGTAATTTATATTTCATCTCGGCACTGATACACAGTAGAAAAAATCTGTATATAAAAGCTTTTATCTGTGCAGTTATATGTACTGTATTTCTCTTCCAACTAACTACTGATTCATTGACACACTATTGTTAGTATAATATAGAATTGCCGTATCATGACATTAAAAAACTTTTCAAAATATATTAATAAGCAAAGATAACCACACCTTGACCTTGCAATCATTTTTTGCACCAACACGTTGATGCACCATTTTCTTTTAATGTGACATCTGGTTTAAACAAATTCCTACTGTCTCAGGCTGCCACTATTAGTCCACCCATATTAATCATATTAATTCATGTATAGCTTTGCTGTTTAGTAATTTCATACAAAGCCTTTAGAATTAAACCCATGTCTGAGCTGACATCCATCACTAAGAACACAAATCTCACAGACCCCACTTAGGTCTCAAAGAGCGCATAAAGATCTGTGCTGAACTTCTGCTTCGTGGCGAACTTCTATTTTAGCTAGCACTTTCTCTCACCTACAGCATAACAGAAGTCTTCTGGCTCGTTCTAGGTGGCTTAAACTACAGGTCTACAGAAGATGTGACTTCATGCTACTAAATGCTTTTAATTGTTTAGATCTAGGTGAAGCTTAATTAGCATCTCAAAGTTAATACAAATATTAATCTGTACATAAAACATTATCCCCAATAATACTAAGTGACAGCACTTTTATAAGGCAGACACAAGCCAAGTTTCGAATATCTGAGAAAAGGTGGAACTTGCCAGATCCTAGTTCAGGGCAAGGTTATAGAGCAGCAGCAATAGTCACAGGATTAGGCTCTTTCTCCATAAAAAGTAACAGGAACCGACAGAAAGATGCAATACAGCAGGCTAGCTACTGTGACAGTGTATACCTGTCAGTATAGAGCGAGGACTGCAGAGGTGCAGGTATTTCAGTTTTGATGCCAGCAGATAAAGCATTTGGGAAGTTCTTGCCTTCCTGACAATTTTGTTATCTTCACTACAGCAGCTGAATAACTGTGCACACAATGATGATGCTTGCTTCATTGCCTACAGACTACCAAATACAAGATACAAACTGACAGAGACGGAAATGTGCAAACCACAGAACAAAAATACTAATCTGTTAAATAAATGACCAAATACAACTTTCACTCTCATTTTAAATCCTACTGAAAAAAAGCAAGGCTCATGCTGTCCTGCCTTTTGCTTAAACTTTAATCCCCAAGAAAACTCTTGCTTGTCTTCTCTTTCATTAATAATTCTGGATTGGATGCAGGACTGGAATAAGTGCACACATAAAAAGAAGGTGCAAATTATCTTGAATTTTTATGTCTAAGGTCTTATTTACCTTAGACGTATTTACAAAGTACAGAATCTGTAGATATAATTCTAGGGTATATGAGAATCTTGTGAAGATAGTATTTCAGAGACTGCATAACACCATTAATTCTATTACGACATACAAAAAGGCAGATGAGTTGCAGGTTTGGGAAGTGTTCATTAAGGGGAAGACAAAGCATTAGCTGTATTCTTGGCTCATGCCATTTTAAAGCACACAAGAGGAAATTATTCAGCAATTAATTTGCTGCCTTTTGCAAAAGTGTGGTCTGAGAGACTGCAATTATTTTCCAGTGAATATGAGGACTTTCTGCAGTGTTTTCTGTGCCAGTACACAGGACAGCAGCAAACAAGAAATGCTGAGTGTTTTTCTTAATTTCACATTTTCCCTGTTGTGCTCTGTGACACGACAATAACCTGCATTGTAATACTTGGGGGGTTTACATTAGATACATTCTGAATACTACTTGGACATCTATTCCTAACGAATGTGACCCCCAATTGTAGATTTATACATTCAATCTTCAGTTTTTAGATGAAAATACTAAGTAGCTGTTTCATATTCACAGCATTATAGCCTTTACAATCAGAGTGAAGATGTCACTCAAAGACTTGTAACTCAAAAAAAAAATCTAGAAAAACAGATTTAGAAAACAACAACTTCAAATGAATACTCCAGGGCTTTTAGAATATATGACAATCATTTACAGGATTAGCTGCTTCTATAAATAATAAAGATACTAAACTAAATCATTAAAATAAAATTAATATCAGTTACTCACTTGTCCTGTGGAAGTCTATGACTAATTATTATTTTATTTAATATATATCTTTTCTGTGACCAAATAAAGTCATTAGAGTTAAATGAACATGGAAAGACTTTTCAGACAGCAAGAAACAAATAAATTCAAGGAAGTCCTGCATCATTTCTAGAATTATTCTTAAATAACAAAGTTGCTGCTGCTCTGTGACACAACCAAGCTAGAATTTCTTGTAACAATAACTATTCTGCTCAGCTATGCATAAACATTAATATGCTGAAGGCAAAAATGAAACAAAAATCCTCTACTGATTCGTTAATGAGGCACACTGTTGTTAAATTAGCATCCCTTTAAACAGAAATTGCACACACACATTGAAAACAATGCTAGTCAAATACAGCTTTCCTAATGAAAACTCAATACATGATAACAAGAGAGGCCCAAAATTCTGCTGTTTCCATGGCAACAGGATTGCTCCTTTTGGTGGTCTTGAATTGCTGAATGACATAGAAAAATGATAAAACAAACAAAATTAACTGGAACTGCCTGCTGTACACCGTGGTCACAGGTATCTGGGTGAGAAAATCCAAGCGAACCCTCTTCTTCAAATGCCTGGCAATGATGCTTTTTATTTCAGGGTCACGTCAATGCTATATATTAAAGACAAAAACAAAACCAAAACCAAACAAACAAACACAGAAGAACAACAACAAAAAAATAAATCAGTGCTGTGAAATATGTGGCTAGGCATTTCCCCAGTCCTGAGCATCTTCATCTCTCACTTAAATGTATTGGTGTCATATAATTTACACATATCCCATCTACTGTATATGCAAAATATATAACTTAAAAAGATCTGTAACATTTTTATTGAAACTGAATAACTAAATTCCCAGTAATTTCAATCTGAAATAGACACCAGATGTGGGAAGATCCACTGGTGGAATGACACCAGTGTGGCAAGATAAGGGTGCCCCTAAAAATGTTTGTAAAAGTACGGTTTTGCCATTTAGTGCAAAACACATGTCATCAAATACATTAGAAGCATTCTTTAAAATGAGAAGTTGTTATCACAGAATACTAGCTAATTATTTAAAGTAAAGATCTATGAACTGTTACAGAACACATAGGGATCTTTTACTATGAATCACTTCATAATCATTTTTTTTCTTTTTTCCAAGTAATGATAAAGAACTTGAACAATGACAGTAACATAACAATAGATAAAAGCCTTTGGAATAGATATGGAGAAAAACAACAGAAGCAAACTAAGAGCTGGGCAGATTCCAGAGAGGTTTCCGTAGAAAGCATGTAGAAGAAAAGTCTACGTATAACTGCTATTGTCTTTATGGGGGCATTTACATAGGGAATCCTACTTCCTGAAGAAATGACAGAATAAATGAGCTATATGACCACAGGAAAATTACTGCCACTTCTGAAGACAGATTCATATTGATGCATATTTAAGCCAAATACAAATTCTCATCTTGCTTCTTGCTGCCCAGCTTCTCTTTAGTGAAAAAAAGAAAATTGCTCAAGCCAAAATTTAGCTTATGGTTCTAACCTATGTCTTGGGTATGATACTGTGATAGCTTACTAGAGTAGAATTTTATTTTAAAAATGTGAAAAGAAATGCTACATTTTGTTTATGCATCTCTTTGCCACAGGTATTGCTCACTATTTGCCTGCTTATTAGTACTCATGTTACTGATGTAATCTTTTACTGAGGAGTCTGTTTTGCTATATTCTACTTCCTGAACAATATTCCAGTGTAAGACACCACTGTATTTCTACATACCAGTCAGATGGGTAGGGACAGCAAAGCTCCCAGTCACTCCAGCATGGTGTACACTGGCCAGGAATACAAACACTGCTGCAATGACTAGTCCTCCTGACACGCTATTCTAGCAACAGCAACACCCTACAGCTAGAAACACCCTCTCTGATGCACAGTAAGAACAGTGCAGAGTTTTCCATTTGTGTGCTTCATTTATGGTATCAGCTGGAAGAAGAGCAAGCCAGAGGACTGACACGATCCCATTCCCATGGGAACCAGTCCAACTTTGAAAGGAAGAGATGTAAAGATACTGGAGATTTAATCACGGAAATAACTACGAAAAAGGTTGAGAACCGCAAAAGCAAAGAGAGGAAAAAATAAAGAGAATAACACAAGAATTATAGTAAAATAAAAGACTTCTTAATCTCTGAATGAGAATGGCAAGTTTACCACTTTACTTTTAATTGAAGATAATGCATGGATGCATGTTGCACTTTTTCTATCTGTTCTGCACATAACTTAACCTGAATATCCTCAGGCTAAGAATTCTATCTGTCTTTGCTTGGAAATGGTCGAGGACACTTTAATCACATCTCCAATTAAAATGTAATAAATCTTACTTCAGTGCTTTTTCTGCATGCATATGTGGAATCAAGTTCCTGAAAATAACTACAAAAGCATTTAGGTCTCCAAAAAAGCTTTACGGAGTCTACCCAGCCTCTGTTCCTAGCAGCATGGTGGCAAAAAAAAGTTAAAATATAATGACAATTATATTGTTAAAATCTAATGACAATATTAGGCATAAATTCTTACTCTTGCTCCACTGAAGTGATTTCTGGATCATTTGAAAGGCAGCTAGTTCTGGGTACAAGGAAAAAGAAGTAGTAGTAAACATTTCTTCTCTGCTTATTTCTTTGTCTTTTTAGATATGACATTAAGTTTGTGGGATGTAATAACTAACTCCAGTGAGTATCTTTGACAGCACAAACACACAAATGCTATTGATAGGAATGTAGTGATCTTAGTGTTTGCAATACAAATTAGTTTGAGTAACAAATTTTTTAAGCTATTTCTTTAAGTTGGGGAAGGGAAATGCACTACAGAGACTTCATACATCCAGTAATAACAACAGTCAGTGATCCCTGATATGAGTATTTAGTTCCCCTCTCACTTGCTGTGCTGCAGCCTGCACTGTTTTAAATGAATAGAGAAACAAGAAAGCTTTCTTCCACAGAGTTTTCACTGTCATGTACTACAATATATTTGAAAATGTTTGAATAGAAGGGATGGAAGTTGCATATCAAGGTCAGGTGGGCCTCTTCTGTTTAACAAAATATTCAAATAGTATCAGATATCTACTTATCATAGAATCAGAATAGTTAGGGATGGAAAAGACCTTAAGATCATCTAGGTCCAACCCCTCACCATAGGGGCAGGGACTTAAGTGAATTTATTGCTTTTGAGGCAGTCTACCTCCTAGAATCATAAAGCAGCGGTCAGTGGTTTTGGATATTTCTCTGTGGTCACTTTAAAAGCTAATCTCAGGAGAACTAGAGCAAAATGTGTACTGCAAAAGGAGAAACTTTAGAAAAATACAACAAAGGAGAAGCAGTAAAATGAAAATTCTGAGGTGTACAAGCTAAAGGAAGGAAACTGAAGAGACACTTTCAAAAACTCAGAATCTTTGGTTACAATAACTGCAGGGAAAATGTCACACTAGAACCAACAGACACACATTCTCCAGAATCTGTGTACAAAACACACGTGAAAAAAGTGCACTGGATACTTTCTAAGCTCTATTCAGTAAGTCAAGGATTGCATTCTTCCAGTTAAGGGTTTCTATAATACTTTACAGAGTACTGCCTCAGTATCTTTAAGTCAAAGCACAGAGTTATGAGTTTATAGTATTTGCTCATCAGCTGATACTGATTTGTTAAGTGACCATAAAAAATACAGTATTATCAAGTATTAATCCACTGGCCTATCCAACTGACACTGGAAAGACAGAAAAAGTTACATACCTGCCTCAAATGAGAATGAGGTATAATAGCTATCCCTAGCTTAGTAAATGGTGAAAAATAATTTAAAATAGTACTACCTCCTAAAAACTTTATGCATCATCTGACATAACTGGTGGAGGTTAGAAAATGTTTAATGAAACATTTTAATGGAATAAAAAAATTATTTTAGTTCTCCACATGACTACAGAAAAAATGACAGAAATCAGCAAAATTATTTTTTATAACTTTAAGGATATGATATTTCCATACTGAGACCCAACAATACAAATGCAGGCTGCTTACAGTGAGAGGGGAAGTCAATACACAAGAGTGACAACATACACAGTAACTGAAACTACAAAGTGATTGCTGTACCAAACACATAATGTAAGACTATATTCAATATACTCCAGTGAAACAAGTAAACATAATGCCAGCATCCAGCTAAAAGCTATCTTACTTAGCTGTTTCTGAAGTTTCCCTCAGCTCTTCATCCAGTCTGCATGAATTAAAGTTATTGATATAAGAAACAAAGAAGCAAGCAGAGCATGAGAGAAGCAGAGCAATAGCAGAGCAAAGAACAAATATAGTACATGCTTCTAAAATAGGCACCCAATATTATGCACTGACCCTGAATCTCTTCAGTATAAAACCGTTTATCCGTGTGCTGAATTCCACCTTTAATTTGTAACTCCTTATTTAGGTCATTTGGAGGCAGAAACATAAAGGCAGCAGGCATAGGAAGCATGCCCAGTGGACAGAGCTGAAAGCATTCAGTTGCTCTATCAGATAGTATTAAACTAGCTGCAGCCTGGGCCAAGTCAAGGGCATTTACAGTTAAGTAAGTTTTATTTGCAAGGGAGGCTGATCTCAACAGCTTGAAGGGGAAAGTAAGATTCCACATCATCGCAAGTCCTCTCTCATTCAGCTGTTGAGGTTGCCTGCAGGTGAAAGGCTGTCACACAGATTCACTCCACTATGAGCAGCAGCATGGGCTAGAAAGCAAGTTTTACCTCATTCTTCTCTTAATACACCTCTCTTCATCATACCTTACAAGATAAGAGTGGGTGAAGGAAAAGAAAAGATGTACAAGTTTATATGATACAGCATGCACATTGTATTCCACTTTGGTAAAAACTACCAAATAACCACAAAACTCAAATCCTGGTGCAGCCCTACATACTTTCTATAGGTGGGGCTCCTCATGACCATAGGCAGTATTTTTGTTCTTGCCAAAGGGGAAATTATGAAGCTGAAAGCTTAATACTATTTTATTTTGCTACAGGGATCTTTTTCAGTTTGCAGCAGAAGTTACTAGCTGAACACTGGTATTCTCCCTGTGGCATGGGAATAACCACTCACAGTGCCCTGAATGCAAATACCCAATAAATCTTCATATCACAACACTGAAAATGTCTGCTACCAATGGGCACATTTATCACCGTTCAATTTTCTTATTCAGCAAAATCATGACCTCTCATTGAGCCACTGAGACATGAAGTAGGCAGTTCCCTAAAATTTCTTAAGCTCTAAGTCCTAAAGTTTCTTCGGTGCTGGTGCTGGGATCACCTCACCTTTGGTCTGAAAGGTGACTGGACTTCTCAGTTTTCAGTTTGCAGAGAAGAAAAGAAGGGTATAACACAGATGTGTGTACTGCTACAGAGAGTGTAACAGTACAAAAAACAAGTAAGTTGAGAGAGAAACAACACTGAGGTATGTTACATACATTAAGGTCTGTATCAAAGGGAACTGTAACAAATTACAATGTTGAAAGAAATCAAGAGGAAAAGAGGCAAGAATGAAGGGAGTGATGGAGAATGGAAAAATCTTAGGGATTTTAAAACATTCTAGAAATCTCTTTATTAGATGATTCCTATGGAAGAGTTAAACTTTTTTGCTACCTTCTTTCTGGACTAGTGAGGAACAGTTTGTTCCAATTTGGATTATACAGACATAGAGTCGATGAGGGACTCTGAGCCTGAAAGCTTTTCTTCATTTTGCCAGCAGTATCATTTGTTCCAGTATAAAATCTTCCTCTTCTCATAATCACTGGTTCCCCTAGGAGTATATATTGTGCTTTGTGTTTCCACTACAGTGTTTTCCTGCTTCTGAGTCAGGCAGTGAAATGTTTGCAGAACAATACATAAATATTTATAGCAATATCAAGAAGGGATTTTTTGTTTTTCTACAAACTCTGAAACACTATTATTAGTTTCTGGAAATAGTTTCTATTAGAACAAGTACATGCTTACTACACATCACTCACTTGACAATACTGTCTGGTATGTGTACGTATTCCATTGGAATCATCTCACGAAGCTCTGCCAGTGTGTTGACATACTGTATTTTACTGCTGAACTTAGAGCTGAAACATAGAAAAAACATGTTAAATGACTTTTCTTCAAATATATTTTATGATGTATTAAAACCCTTGTATACTTAATGTATTAAATATTTAGGCATTTTGTTATTCATATCTCAATTACAAAGTTCAGCTGATCATGAGTATACCTGAGTTCTAGTGAGGCTGAAATCAACTGTAAAACTTTTGTTGTTCCTAACTTAGGCTAAATCACAGTATTTAGGACAAAATCATGAACTGCAATGCCTACATATCGGCAATGTGATTAATTCTACAGTCCAAAGGAGATGTACTAAAATTTTGAGAAGAATCAAATCCCTTACAACATACTTAACATGTAAAAAGAGAGGGGAAGCATTCAAGTAATGTGGTCATAATGAATTAACATCAACGGATTGTGATGAATTAGCATTTATGTTTGACACTGATTCTCAATCAAATACAATGAAACTGAACTTCCTCATCTGTTTAGATGAGTGCAGATCTGACTATGTATGCACATCTCCATTCTCATTGCAGAGCCTTCTTATGAGGAAATCCTTCCCTTGTTAATTTCAGCTGTGTTATATGGTCATTTATGGTGTTTGAGAAATAATCATGCAGAAAAGAGATGAACTGTTCAGAAAACACGCTTTAAAAAACAAGGCTACTCGCTTGTCTAACCTGAATTAGCTCAGAGAAACTGAACATGAGCTGGCTCCAGTGTACGCTCACAGCCCAGAAAGCCAACTGTATCCTGGGCTGCATCAAAATAAGCGTGACCGGCAGGTTGAAGGAAGCAATCCTGCCCCTCTACTCTGCTCTCATCAGACCTCAAGACAGTTCTGGTGCCTCAGCGTAAGACGGACATAGAGCTGTTGGAACAAGTCCAAAGGAGGGCCACAAGGATGATCAGGGGACTGGAGCACTTTCCATAAGAAGACAGGCTGAGAAAGCTGGGGCTGCTCAACCTGGAGAAGAGAAGGCTGCTTGGAGACCTCATAGCAGCTTTCCAGTATCTGAAGGGGGCCTATAGGGATGATGGATAGGGGCTCTTCATTAGGGACTGTAGTGCTAAGACAAGCAGTAATGGGTTAAAACTTAAACAGGGGAAGTTTAGATTGGATATAAGGAAGAAATTCTTTACTGTAAGGGTGGTGAGGCACTGGAATGGGCTGCCCAGGGAAGTTGTGAATGTTCCATCCCTGGCGGTGTTCAAGGCCAGGCTGGACAGAGCCTTGGGTGATATGGTTTAGTGTGAGGTGTCCCTACCCATAGCAGGGGGGTTGGAAGTAGATGATCTTAAGGTCCTTTCCAACCCTTACTATTAGATGATTCTATGATTCTAAGATATGTACAGTCTTATGAGAAATCCATCATTTTCATTTGGATCATAAAGCAATTTTCCAAATTCAGCTCTGGTTGCATTTAGTCTTTTAATATCAGTAACAGTGACACGAATGCACATTCACAAGAAAAGTTCTTAAGTATAGGCCATGAAAATCAGAATGTGTTCTTCCTATATACTGCTCATTTGGGGTATGACCAGACCACATGAAACCTCTGCAATAGCTCTGATCACAAGGTTACTGCCCCTTGCCTTACGATACGTATTTCCCATACAAGGTAAAGTGAGACAGCTAAAACAGGAACACAGGAAAGTACTGTATATAGTTACTTAAGCTTATCCATTTTGATTTGTCTCTGTACCAGATTTCCTTCGCTAAGCACATGCACTGGAGCAAGCTAATGGTCACCTTTTATGATGCGTGAACCACAACTGTCCCATCAAAACCATGACAGCATACAAATAATTCTTAGCACTTTATAAAAAATGCTGATCATAGTTTGCTTCATTCAAACTGCCAACTTGGCAAGCTGCAAACCAATCAGAAACTTCTAAGTCAGAAAAAAAAAATTAAAATATTTCAAGGGTTAATTCTTCCACTTGAGGATTCTCCTGGGTCCATTAATTCTGGCACAGTGTGGTTTCTGAGTAATTGCTTCAGGTGTGCTGCCAGTGGTGGTAGGTTTTTGAGGTAGAATTCACTAGCACACTCTCAGTGACATGACTGACCCATGTCAACCTGCTGTCTTGCAGTTTCTTGGCCCCTACTGTTTTGTCCCACATCCCAGCTGAAATGGAATTAGAATTACATTGCTCATGTTTAGCTACCTCATTGAAATCTCTTCTTGCCTTGGGACCAGTTCATTTCTTACTTTAAAATTCCCATTGTGCACATTAATGGTTTGGTGAACTGCTCAGGGCCAGCAAACTAAGCTACAGCCGTCATCCTTCAATCTAATCATGTTTCCATCTTCTTACATTGCTTGTTACTGAACTGACTCACTCTTTTCACGCCTTGTGGAGTTTTTTTACTCAGCTTTCTTAGTGCTCCTCTGTCCTTGGTTAGGGTTCAAATATGTTCTGTCATCTTCCACAAGAGTCACACTGGCCATGTGTCCTGCCCACCTTTTTTCAACTCTCATTTGCACTTTGCTTTCTTCTTGTACAGACTTACTCAGCTGAAACACAGCGCTTTAACTGGTCTCTAATGTTTTTACTTTTGTACTGCTGCTTTGCTGTGCCAAACTATTTAGAGTGAACTTTTCTCCTGTTTGGCAATGCAAAATCTCTAGTCACTGCTGCTCAGTATAGTCATTATGAACAAATGACTAATTAACTGAAACAGATGTGGCATATTTTATTTTTTTAAATTTTGGCTCCTATCTTTTCTCTGGGAGCAAACAGGATGTCAGCAGAAACATCTCAGACACCAAATGCAGCCCACTGAATTCCCATCATTACTGTTGAGAGTTCCAGGTACTGTTCCCTTGTTACTCTGGTATTTTTAATTTACACTTTCTACTTGGTGTTAAAGACACCATGCCTAAAAGTAGAAGCTCCTTTATGACGCTATGCTTGTCTCACTTTGGCAGCAATGGGAGAACTCATGTGCTTCCTGATTCCAGTGTTACCCTGTCAGGACAGAGCACCCTGCACTAGACACCTCCAGACTCCTCATCTGCAGCCTGGGGACAGACCTCTCACAGGTATATTACTCACTCTATGGCTCCTACAGTTGATGCTGCTTCTCTCGCCTGAAGCAACTCTTCCTGACACCTGTGAGTCTGCTCCTGCCTGTTTCAGGATTTCAACTGCATAATTGCCCATCATCTTCAACAACTTCTGGGATCTTCTGGGTCTGTAAAACTTCTTTGCTTTTTTATCAATCAGAGCATTATTTTTGGTGGCAATAAACCTTTTTTTTCAAGACAGAAGTCCTTAGCATTCAAACAGCTCAGGGTGTTGGCAGTCCTCTTGTATAAGCAGCAACTATTTTTTTCAAACCCAGAATTGTAGCTTAGTCTTGTCCAGTAGCCAGAATTTTTTTTAATAAGGTGACCATCATTACATGCAGATCCCTTTTCTACATGTTTTCTAGCTGGGCTTGGAACAAAGACAAGTTTAAGGGAGTGAATGCCAAGTTCTGCATACATATAGAGGTTTAATATATTTTAATAGTTTAGACAGTTTGGTTTTAATAGTTTTTAATAGGTCTAATATTGCAGACTATATTGTCTGCAACTAAATACATAAATAACTTTTTTCTTTTTTCATTTAAGAAAGTCAACTTCAACTGCCAAAATGTCAACATGAACTGGAAAATGAGTACTCTTCAGTGAAAGATTAACAGGCATGTCTGATGATTTAGGGTGCTTCTATATTCTCAGGGACATAGAAAATCACTGGTATATAGTACATACCTTATAAAAGGTCGTGTCACAGCCAGAATTGTCCTGATAAACCATGATGGATGAACAATTATAAATGATTTCAAATTCTTCCGTAACCTAAGTAAAAAACACATTTTTTAAAAAAAAAAAACAATTAAAAAATCCATACAAAATCTGGAAAGATCATATACAGTGAACACTATCTTAGAAATGAGTAGCAGAAATTGACAGCATTTAAAATCATGGCTGTGGATCAGAAAGGAAAATACTACTCACCGTCGATCAATCATTTGGTAACATTTTTTCATCCAACCCAGTCCAGGCATCCTGCTTCTTGGTGTTGCTCCATTCAAGTAGACAATCATATAGTCTTCAGCTACCATGAGCTCCAAGGTACTGATTACGTAGCTGATGAAAGTATAGGAGTAAGTGAGCATACATTTTACATTACCCATGTAAGCCCCAACTAAATTAGTCTGCTATGAATAAGTTAAGGCAGACTAAGCAGCTCATGACAAGATAGTGTTTACTTTTCCTTTAAACCAAAGCAAACATTTAGCACTGGCCATTATCCTACCTGTAGATGTATAACTAGAAAACCACAACCTTATCTGCACCTTCAGAAATCTGTAGTTTCCTTACACAGGTGGAGTTTCATAGAAAGTTTTAAAATCCCACAGGTGTCTTTGCTTTTTCTTAACAGGGCATTAAATCATGAGAGATTTAAGGAAAGGGAGAGTGTGGCAGGAAGATGCAAAGTTCCATGGACTTCTGAAATTAATTGCTGAGAAACTTCACTATTAACCATAGCATCACAGAATCCTAAAATGGTTTGGGTTGGAAGGGACATTAAAGATCATCCAGTTGCAATCCCCTCCCATAGGCAGGGACACCTTCCTCTAGACCAGCTTGCTCCAAGCCTTGTCCAACCTGGCTCTGAGCATGTCCAGGGATGGTGCAGCCACAGCTTCCCTGGGCAACCTGTTCCAGCGTCTCACCACACCCACAGTAAAGAACATAACAACAACAGCAAAAATAAAAATATGTTTGTTCAGTGAAAAAATAAGGGTCAGAAGAAGATACTTGTTTATGATTCACTACTGCTATTGAGACTGAGTAACAACTACAAATACTTTGAAACTCAAGGCTAATAAAACTTGTCCATCAACCTGCCTCCTGATGTGACAGCGCACTCGCTTCATGACCACTTCATTTTGGGAGCAAAACACTCCAAACACTCATTAAACTCCTCAGCTCAGCAACAATAATTCATACAGAACAGTGCTCTTGACTCACCTTGAATAGCACAGTACCTAGTCAAATGAAAGGGTAGTTTCATGTTCTGGTCCGGGACTACATATGCCGATGCTCCACTCGGTAGCCCTTACCTCATTTGGGAGTTGTTATCACAGGTATGTTCAAATGGTTCTCTGCCCTATCCAGCCTCAAGGCACGTCTATGTAAAAACTACAGTGAAAGATCAGGAGTCACACCTTAAAAACCTGAATGATGGAGTGTGCTCAAAAAAAAAGGTAGTTCTATTCCCTAAGCATAATGGCCCCTTTTACAGGTGTATGGGAATGACTCATAGTCTAATCTGATCCTTAAATTCCTGAAGATGCAGGTTCTTTAAAAGAAGGCTCAGGGGAGACCTTATAACAGTCTTCTAGTACCTAAAGGGGCACTACAGGTAATTTGGAGAGAGGCTTTTTACAAGGCTATGTAGAAGCAAGACAAGGTCTAGGGGCTTTAAACTGAAAGAGGGGAGATTTAGGTAAGGTATTAGGACGGAGCTCTTCCCTGTGAGGGTGGTGAGGCATTGGAACAGATTGCCCAGAGAAGCTGAGGCTACTCCATCTCTGGAAGCATTCAAGGCTAGGCTCGATGAGGCTTGGAGAAATCTAGTGTAATGGAAGATGTCCCTGTCCATTGCAGGGGGGCTGGAGATGATCTTAAGGTCCCTTCAAACCCAAACCATTCTATGATTCTGTGATTCTGTGAATAGTAGGAAATCTGTTTCTCACCAACAAGAGTGATACTTCACCTGCACATAAAGCAGGCAGGCATTAAGTGACTACCTCCATACATTTGATAAATCCCATCTGAATAACTACTCAATTCTCACTGCTTTCTTTCTCACCTTGCAGTTGTGCATTTGCTGCCTTTGCATGCACCTGTAAAAGCTCATGTCTAATGGTGAAATATCAAAGTGGGGGATGTATGGCCATCCGGATGGAAAATGCCAGATTTAACTGAATTGATTATTTGATGGATTATGAAATTAGCCCTTCCACAAAACATCTAGTGCTTTAAAGACATTAAGACACTGAAACATAGAGAAAAGTGCGTAGAAGTGTTTCTCAAAACACTACAAGACTTCCAGTTATAGAGAGACAGTCTGAAAATATCTACGTTTGGCCTAGGTGTAAATGGAGTTCTGAATAGTATGAATAATCAACTATAGTAAGAACAATCATGCCTACTGCTCATCAGGAATAAGAGAAGTATCACAAAAAAGAAAAATAATCTTGGCTATTTTTTTAGTGAGGTGCCACCTCACACACTTTCACTTAGCAGCTCTTCTTCACTGCGGGTTGAATTAGACCCTCTTCCATTTTAGGCACACTGAGCTCTCTTGCAAACCTTACCTAACTGGTAATTTTCTGTTATTTGGTAATGAAGGTGACTTCATTATTTGAAAAGATGGACAGACTTTTTGTTATTGACTTGAACAATTCACTCACTCTGAAAGCAAAAAATGCTGGGTTTGATTTTCAAAGTACAGCCTTTTAAGTTGCAATTCGTTTAAAAAAAATTAAACCTCTAGACTGTATCAGGCAGCCACAAATGAAACAGTAGAATGTTCTGAGTAGTTCTGCATCATCTGCAAGTGCTGTAGAAGATGCTGTCTTAAGAGTTTTGTCTCAAACACAACTTTTCAAAGACAGTTTTATAGGCTTAGTGAAGGTAACAAATAGGAACAAGGTAACTGGAAATGAGGGGAAACCAGAAGGGAAGGTAAATGCAAACTGAGGAACAATTGAAAACAGTTGTTAATCAGAAACCAGAGTGGTCATATACACTGCAAGTGCATGATTATCTATTTGAAATATGCTGTATAAAAATTGGGAAGAGATTTAGTGATTTGCAGGTCCTCCAGACCCCTATATAATTCAACAGTAAAAAATTCTCAAATATTTAAATCCTTAAGTTGTTTGGTATGTTGTGAACTGTTGCACTCCCTCTATTTCAATGCAATTCACTGACCTACAACTGAAAGAAAGGGGTGATCTGACTTTCCCTTTTCCTCGTCTCACAGAGGACACTCTATAACCCTTAAAATAAGCTGAAGGTTCACAGCCAACCTGAACTCTCTTATACTACTACACCAGAAAAAATCAGTAAGTTATGAAGTTGTCTTTGGCAATGTCCCCAGGTGATGCGGAAAGGTCTCTTAAGACTTGAAAAGGCTCTCTCTGCAAAGTCCATTTATCATTTGCTTTATCTATGGACAAGGGTCTTGGGTGAAGTCAAAGAAAATCATTAAACGTCAGTCAGTTTCTCTCAGCTATGTTCCTAGCTATGAAGTTAAAGCCACTGTACAATATCTCCTCTCTGAATCAGTGGATACTGTATAAATCAGCTACTGTGGATGACATTGGGCTCTTAAAGGCTCTACCAGACAAACGCTGGGAGTTGGTCTGACTTGGAACTAAAGCACTCTATCTCATTTTTCATACACAGACACAATGTTGAAGGCACTGGCTGTAACCATGCACCTTCAAGGAGTGGAGTTTTAAGGAGAGTGGGCCTGAGCTCTTGGTGAGCTGCAGACGGTGAAAGCTAGGCCTCTGCTGGCTTTAGAAATGACTGAATGGATTTTAGCATAGAAAATGCTCGAATGATTGATTTTTTTAACAGCTGTGAGTGCAAATAGCTGGAGGCACTTCAGGGGAGTACTGCCTACACAATTGCTGGCTGTCAAAACAAGTTGCTACTAGCAGTAATTTTGCTGTCATGAATTTGGGTTCATGTGGCCAAAGCTGTGTACCGCTCAACTGGCCTCTGATACTTTTAACTGAATCAGAAGCAGCTGGAGTCAGGAAAAATACTTAGAGCTCTTTGTGTCAGCAACTATAATTCATTTTGCATTTTTGAAACGAGTGTCACAAAATGGTCCTGTGACTCCTAAACACAGCTACAACATATATTAAAAGTATTATATATAATGATAATGCATATATACAACAATATATAATAAACAGTGAAAACCAGTCTGGTGGCCTAAGACCCTGCTGACTGTTACAAAGGGGTGGAAATCATTAGTGAAACAATGCAATGATTGTAGGCCTAAGAAGCTGAAGATAATGCATTCCTTGACATTTAGGGAGATACTATAGTCAGATTTGGTCCTGTCACATATACCTTTATTTGGGATGGTGAGTAGGTAAAGAATACCAAAATAATAACCTTTGGAACAGTTCATCTAAAACTGCTATTATTCTTGTCATTCACACAACTCCCCTTCCAATGATCAAAATCACCTCTTAATTAAAGACAGGTTATCTCTCACTACGTAATTATGAGTACTAACTCAAAAAACTCTGTGACATTGCTCACATATCACTCACAGGAAAAGATTTTCCATGACATAGTTGTAATCAGTTCGACTGCTGTCTGGCAAGAAGCATGCTGCAAACACAATGATAGCATTCAGACCATCACCATAGTATCCTGTGGAAAAAAAAAAAGAAAAAGGCATTTTTGTCTTTGTTAAAGGCTCTTAACAAGATATACGTAAAAAGAAATCTCGAAGTTCTGGAATAGAGCTACTAAGTCTACTACTGAAGGAGACAAAAAATGTATGAAATATCATCAAGTGATAAGCAAGCAGAATAGTCAGTTGTGTTGAATTCCTGAAAAACACACTTAGAACAAGTATCAGTAAACTTTTTACAGAGACTAGCAAAAAAGCCTTGTAAGTAATACAATCTTATCTGAACTCCTGGTTCATTGCATCTCTGGGGCAACCATGAGCTCAATGCTCACCTTAGAGTGAGGAAGAAGGGGCTAAGGAAAATATCATACATCTGTTATCCTGCATCTTTTGAATGATGTTTCATAAAGTCCTACAATCCAATCTCAGTTGGCTTGCACAGCTGCAATGATCTCAGAATATTACAGTTATGGCTGCACTCCACTCTACTATATTGTAAAAGCTCCTAAGAAGGATCAGCTAAATAATTTGCTGAAGTTCAGTATAAAATACTTTTTCACCTTGGACACTCCAGTTGTCCAATACCGGCATTCACTGGACTGCACCACTGCCTAATGATGGCTGTACACCCTCAAATCTGCAGCACTTCTGTTCTTGGGTCCAGGGCAGTTGCTTGTTACCTGAAAGAAATTTTTCTTCTTTTTCTTTTAATGATGGATTAATGCTGACTAACCTTCTCTACAATCCTTTGCAGCTGTTACAGATTTCTGTATTATTAATAATAATACAACTACATAATAATAAATAGAATCATAGAATAGTAAGGGTTGGAAAGGACCTTAAGATCATCTAGTTACAGTCTCCCTGCCATGGGCAGGAACACCTCTCACAAAATCATGTCACCCAAGGCTCTTTCAAACCTGGCCCTGAACACCATCAGGTTGGAGCATTCACAGATTCCCTGGGCAACCCATTCCAGTGCCTCACCACCCTTAAAATAAATAAAACTGCATTTCAGTTTTGTTTAAAACATACATACAATCAGGACACAATTTATAAAGATGCTGCAGAAATGGTTATAGGTAGATAGCAGCAATGACATACAGAGATAGAAGCTGGACGCAACTAGAGAATGTACTGAAAGCCTTTCAAAAGAGGCTATGAGGAACTACGAGTGAGAAATCACAATGTTTGTGAAAGAAACCCGGGGTCTCCCTCAAAAATGGGAACACATTCCTGATAAAAATAAATGGTAACACTGGCAATTATGCAATACTTTCCTGAGGAGATTTTAAGACTTACAGTGCTTTTTGGATACTGGACAGCAGTATCCAACCCTCAAATGCCCTTGCATTGTGGCCAGACAAGCAAAGCAAAATTCTGTGTGGAAAGAAGAAGATAACACACAATCTACATGTGCCAACCAAGGACGAGTGAGAGAGGTGTTTTTTTCTCAGGCAGCTAAAACAAGGAGATGATGTTTACATCAAGGAAGTAATTTCTTACATGGCTTTGTAGAGATCTACAAAGAATCTAGTATCCCTGACAAAATGAGTGCTTCAAGGCACTTGCCCATGAAGTTTTCCATGCCAAGGAGAACCACAGCTGATTAATTTGAACCCTATCCCAGGTCATAAGGACATGCATAGAAGTGCATTCCATTCAGGGCTCTCAGCTGATCCTTAAAGACAGAAAACCACTACTGCTTCCTGACTTACACAGGGGAGCAAAAGAAGGGTAAGATTCTCAAAGAAAAATGTGCATGTCAGAAGCAAGTCTACTGCCTCAAAGCCATATTGTTTCAAATCAAGGCTTGGCAAAGAAACCTGCTGAAGTTGTTATGTTGGATTTGTTTCTTTCTGAGTTTGATTTGGTATATATTGCACTGGATAGGATAATAATATATACTGTTGTTGATAACACCAACATCCAGTCAAGAATGCTATCTAGCCTACACCCCATGCACCGAAGAATCATTTGGACACTGCAGGAAGCTTTCTGTCCTTAATCTGAAGTCCACTCCTCTATGAACTTGGCATCTGTCTTCCTGGCATTGTGAAGTAGCTTTTTTTTCTGTCTCCCAGAGGCCAAAGGCCAACTAGTTTATAACTGGGCTTCTAGAACTAGAGAAGCCACCAGTCAGTAGCCAGTATAATGGCAGCCCAGCACACATCCGCTGTTTTCTCCAGTCCCATAGTGCAGTGCTTCTCTCCATCCTGTTGGAGGACATAGGTTGGCAGGAGAGATAAGGATGAGGGTCTGAGTTCAAGCCAAAGGGCAATGTAGGTATATCACTTTAAACCATGTGACACAGTGTGTATGTCACAGCTCCATCTCATGTTAGGATCCATGATCATCATATCATATCTGAACAACAGATACAGTTGATTGACTTCAGTGTCCCAGTGAAGATGTCAAGATCAAATGCAAAAGAGTAGCATTGCATTGTCTACCAAAGATATACACAGGTAGGCAGAAGAAACTCCAGTTCTGCTTTCAGCATCCTCAATTTTTAAGACATGAAAGAGTATAACAGTCTTCAAAAGAAAAGAACTCCACTTCCCACACTCATCCTTAGTATTACTCACTGTTAAGTTTCCATTTTCTCAACAGGCCCACGTACATTCAGAGACAGCACTCATTTCACCTATCTCATCCTAGATCAGCTCAGCTGAATTACGCAACAAAGCAGTATTCCCCCCCCCCCCATCTTTACAAATAGGGAGGAGATCTCCTCCTTTGCACTAGTTTAAAAATCCTTGAAAGACTTTCAGGACAATTTATATCATGCCACATAAAGCAATCTGTCTAGCTGGCTCAAGATTTGGCACTGAGAGCACATCATGGCAGGCATGTTCACTAAATTACACAGCACAGTTTGCAGTTCAGGTAAAGCAAAATGATTATGTGCAGATGACACCTAACAGAACACACAAGAAAAACCCACAGATAAATCTAAGCCACTTTTTCTTAATCATGCTCATAGACAAGGAATGTTCACCCAAGGGAGAAGTGCTTTTTAATTCATCACTAGATGCCAGAAAAAGCCATTTGCCCAAATTCCCAGTCAGCCTACACAATGAGACAGATCCCTAAGAA
The DNA here is from genome assembly GCA_024733675.1 of Psilopsiagon aymara. NCBI lineage: Eukaryota > Metazoa > Chordata > Aves > Psittaciformes > Psittacidae > Psilopsiagon > Psilopsiagon aymara. The sequence continues at coordinate 43,198 of JANRGW010023800.1, forward strand.
ATGTGTATGTTAACATATGTGGAAGGCAATCTCGCATTTACATTGCCAATTCTACACTCCTTTTTTCTATTTTGTGGCTACAATCTAGATTCTGCATTTGGCGTCCTCTACCATTTGGCAGGGAGGAATGTTCAGTAGATCAATGAATCATCAAGACATGCTTGGCCTGACTTCCAATTGACTAATTTTAACTCAAATCTGTTCTTAATCTTGAGATTAAAGGAAATTTTCCTGGCTTTCTAAAGCTCTCCAAAGACACTAAAGTATTGCCATCATATGGCACATCATATGGGATCATACGGAATAGGCCTAGCCACATCATGTAGAAATCGTTCAAGCTGTCCAAAGATTTCCCATGATCCATGCCTCAAGATTATTTTGTTTCCCCATCTTCAGTCTCACACTTCATAAACACAGCATTTAATCCAGTCCTTAACCTGCCTTCATATGGCTAGATTTCAAGCAAAATTTCCAGTTTAGTCAGTGGTGTAACTTATTATTATATCTCACACCATTTCTTTTACAATGGCTAAGTTACCATCCAGTAACTGAGTTGTTACTGACTCATTCAAAAGGTAAGGAAATGTAATGTTCTTTATCTGAGATTTGAGTGATCTAACAAAACAAGATGTCAGCCATGCAAAATTTGAATCCTGATCATTTCACACCGATAGGTGAGCTCAATGACCTTGACTCCCATCCCTAGGCTGTGCATTATTATGTACTTCATAGTTGACATCAGAGTTAACTGCCACTGGAAGTAGTCCCTATTCAACAGTCAAGCTCAAGCAGTGCTCAATTAAGAGCTACTTCTCCACTCACTAAAATAGATTGGTATTTATTTTTCATAAAAGCCAGTAGAAATGTATACATCAGCATCTAGTAGAACTGTACATGACAGTTTTCACCACAAATGTACCTACTAGATTACAGCATACAAGAACATAAATAAACACCATTAGTAAGGCCTGAAAATATTTTATGTTTGTTTCCTAAATTATGCCATCTGTGTCTATTTGCTAAACTGTGTCTGAGGTGTCATCACATTCATAAATCTTAGTTGGTGTTGTTACAATGGGGAAATGCTTGGAGGTTTAAATGTCTTTATTAATTCAAACTGTATCTTCTGCACGCTGGCCACTGTGAACATATGCAGGCTAGCATCTAGCTGCTTTTAATGTAAGTGTGTGAATTTGAAGACCACATCCTCGGGTAATATCATTAACCACAATTTATTTATGTCACTTTTATAGGATAGAGATTCCACATTGAAAATATACTGAAAACAATGATTTACCTTTAAATGATGTTATGGATCAGCAACATTGTAATAGAAGTATCCTCATATAAACTCATCAATCTTATCTCTTGAGATGCTAAGTTACCTGCCTCAGTTTTTTGCAGGAATAGAACAACTCATGCTTACTTAATACCTTACTTACCAGGTGGCAAGCAATGTCCTCCAAACCTACAGAATCCAAATATAATCTAAAACCTGAGACACCAGGAAAAGGCACTTAGTAGCAGTTAGAAAGCTTTGTTTCATATTCTTCCTTCAATAGCTGCAGTAATATTTAACCATTTGAATTCATTTATACAGAAGTGTGCTAGTAACACTAGAACAACAAATTCTCTGAGGAGGTTAGGGAGCGGATGAGCAAAGAAGTCTATATAGGAAGCACATGAGGTAATTCTCCTACTTTAAATGTTTGATATGCTAGTTGATAACCATTAACAAACTACTCAAAAAAACCCCAAACCAACAACCCCAAACCAACAGTTGTTGGTGAAGTGCTATCTGCTGACAACTATAAATGGCAGAAAAATAACATAAAGGTGCTTAACCAGACAATGGAAGACCCAGGGAAAACTGCATTTTTTCTTTTGCCACTCAACTTGTTTAGATCTGTGCATCCACATACATCATTCAGCAAATCAGAGAGAACTTCATGCAAAAGTGTTTGCTAAAATCCACAGGTTGAAGTTTCAAAATCTTTTTTCTGTGCAAAAATTTTTTCCCTTGTTCTAAGATAGTTTTAGCCTACAGTGACCAGACTGTTAGTAATACATGCATGTCAGATTATTTGTTGCTCCTGAAATTGCTTTATATTTAAAATACTCATCAGCCTTTGCTAAACTGAATTGAAAGCTGGGTTGATTTCAGCCATAGCTGAATAAAATCCCTTCTCTCTCCCTTTACCAGTATGATAACTGAACTAAAATAGAAGTAAATCATACTCAATAAAGCATTATTTTTTTACATCAATATAAATAATGCATTTAGGATTTTCCTACCTCCATGTGAAATGACCTTTTTGTAAGGTTCAATGACTTTCATATCAATTCTTTGTTCCTGTTCTCCAATAACCACTGTTCTCCATAACCTGTTATCCTCTCGCTCTTCTTCAGCAGTGTACTCTGGAATTGATTCAGACTCCTCCTGGCAAACATCCTTAGTAGCAGTCTGCTCTTCTGAAAAATAAGAATTTATGTATTACATTTTCCTGTAAAAACTCTAAATATTTTCTTTGTTATATACATTTGAAATAGATGACTGAAATCAACCGGACTTTTCCAGCAATGATACAAATAAACACAGAATTCGGTCATATTACAGTCAGGAAATGAAAAGTTCCAGTTTTTTAAAACTTTTCATTATTATGAGCATAAAAATAACAGCAGCAATTATCACCAGGCAGAATACTGCCACAAGATATTTGCATCCAGTTAGTAAAAATGATCAGCTGCTCATTAGAGGTACTGCACTGTAGGTCTTTAAAAATCTTTGTGTGGCAGGTGTGAGAACTATGCTGAAAAGCAAAATAGGAAAGTAAAAGTGAACATAGCAATGCTACTTGTCTACAGAATAAATTACCACAGAGCTACAGCTTCTCAATTTTTTCCCAGTTTGCCTCCAATCTCTTCACATCTGGCACCAGCAAACACTAAGAATGAACATCTTTCTCTCCTTCAGTCATAAGATAACGTTGACTCCTCACAAAATAACCACAGTATTTGCCTTTCCCAGGACCTTTTAGTTGAGGTTAAACCCCATTTCCCTACCAGATGTGAAGTACAGCGCAGCCAGGCAATCTGGCCTATTTATACCGACAAACGTGAGAGAATAGGTATATGTAGTCCACAGACACAATGATCACAATAAAAAAGCTGCACGGCTGACAAGAGACTATGAAGTCTCTTAGCACAGCCTCTCTGCTGAATACTCTTTTTTTCAGAAAAGCTGTGAAGTAATTAACAAAATCTACATTTCCATAGCACATCGATAAGATGGCTCTTAACAACATATTGAATTGCATTCCACTTTTTCAGACTTAACAGCTGGTTACAGAGAAAGTGACATGAAAAATGGAATTATTTAATTTCCTTCTTTATTTATTGTTGCAACATACATTTTTTTAATGCGGGGGGGGAAATTGCTTTTTGCACTATTCTTGCTGAAGCATCTTTGCCTTGTGGCTGTGTGCATATCATTAGTTTATATTCATAGTAAAGATTTTGTGCACTTTATGTATTACACATATTTGAAGTAAATATATAAAATCAACAGTCCTTTTTAAAGCATAATTCTGGCTCTGTAGTTGTAAGTAAGAGTAGAATTTGATCATGTAGGTCAATAGTGAGGTAACAGTGAGATAGTGAGATATATAATGAAATATATTTTTAAATATAAAAAGCTGATCAGACATCCTACTTGAAAATACAAGAGATCTACAGGAGTTTAGAAGTAACTAAGAGAAGTTATTGTATTTGACAAGAAGAATACAGTATTTCGTGGAAGCCCTCAGATTTTTCTATGCACTGATTTATTTTCAGATGCCTTTGATTAATGCTGCTTCTTAAACTACTCACACAAATTGAAGTACATGATTCTTAACACGCACCAGTTTACCAGAAGAATGAAATAATTAAACTTTATGAAATCAGGAATGAGACAGTATGCTGTGCATACACATCTACACAGAGAGAACCTATGGGGAAATACACATATGCGTAGTGACAGTTTCTATTGCTGGCTTATTTTGATAAAATAAGATGCCTCTATACAAATGCCCATAGCATGGGAAACAAACAAGAGGAATTAGAGATGTGTGCATGTCTACGGGAAGGGCTGGTTGGAAATGTGATGCTCCAAGGCAGCCTTGATTGTAGTGATCATGAGATGATCGAATTCGAGATCCTCAGGACAGTGACAAGAGCGTGCAGCAAGCTCACTGCCCTGGACTTCAAGAGAGCAAACTCTGGCCTCTTCAGAAACTTTCTAAGTAAGGTTCCATGGGATATAGCCCTACAGGGCAGGGGGGCCCAAGACTCTTGGTTGATAGTCAAGGATCACCTGCTGCATGCTCAGGAGTGATGAATCCCTACTAAAAGGAAGTCCTGCAGGAGGGCCAGGAGACCTCCTTGGATGGAAAAAGAGCTGCTGAGGAAAATTCAAAGGAAAACGGAGGCTTATAAAAGGTGGAAGCAAGGACAGGCAGCCTGGGAAGAATACAGAGATGTTGTCTGGGAACCTAGGGACCAGGTTAGGAGGGCTAAGGCCCAGTTAGAATTAAACTTGGCTAGGGATGTTAAGGACAACAGGAAGGGATCCTGTCGGTATATTGCAAATAAAAGGCAGGCTAGGGACAATGTGGGCCGTCTCCAGAAGCTATTGGGAGAACTGGCTACCCTGGATTTGGAGAAGGCTGAGGTTCTTAATGACTTCTT
>JANRGW010023803.1:0-15337 GCA_024733675.1 Psilopsiagon aymara
CAAATCCCTTAATAGCTGTCTTTGTGCCTTAATTCCCAGTGCACATAGAAGACGATGGTAGCTTCCAGTTTTGATGGGGTTATGTGAGGAGCAATTGCTTGTTTTTTTGGCGTATCCTCAGATACTGTATTGCTAGGTGTGATGCACTGGTTAAAAGCCTAGTGTATGCTATCATCCTGATGATGTACTTCAGACTCTTCGTATCAAGAGTTAGGTACTAAGTTACACCAACAGCTTTTGCAGCTTGGATCTTTGTGTCCAGAATCTATCAGTACCAGGAGTTTAACAGAAATTCCTGTGAAACAACATAAAGACATTCCTTTCCTACTGTGCCTTGTTCTGTTGGGCTTAAGACAAACTGCCAGTCTGCCAAGGCTAATAGACACTGATGAATTTATTCCTCAAGAATTTGCATATTTCCTCTTGAATACATTAAAATTTTTGGCCAGGGGCTATGCAGTTTCAGAAGAGGGATATCTCCAGATATCTGGAGTGCCTGAAACCAGCTACTTGATCAATTTCAGATAGTAATTACTTCCTCTTTTTTCATGAAAAATACTGACTAGTTTATTATCATTTATCCTACTTCAGAGATTTTTAGATTTCTACTTTGTCTGGATAACAGAGACTTCAGACCATTGTAAAATTAGTATTTTGTAAATAACTCCTCAGATGGCATTTTAATTTAGTAGTCTTCTCTGGAAGAAAAATCCTTTGCACTCACACTGGAGATAAAATGCAACTGTTAGGAGTGTTGCTTGTGAAGATGGAGGAGAATGCTCTCTTGGAAGCAGTGTTTCAACCATAAAGCCAATTCATACTATCACTGGAAGAGAATATAGCTCTCACATCTGGTTATCCTATGGCAATTTGCCCTATGAAACTTGCACTAAACCAAACTGAAATCATTAGCTGATGAATGCAGAGTAAGATGTGCTTGTTCCAAACACAGAAAAGGCTGAGCCTTTGTGAAAACAGTCACCTTTGAGACTTGGTGTGTCAGAAATATGAGATACATTTTCCTTCATCAAAGTTATAAGCAACAAGATAGGCACAGCACAACTGAATTAGCTGGTCCCTGCAACTGCTAATTTTTTAGTAATTAATTGCATGTTGCTTTGGCTGTAGGCTAGCCTCTTTTGGTCCTAGAATCAGCAAAGGCTTATACGTATACTCATTTCAAAGCATGTCAGTCACGGCATTTATGTTCTGAAAGACTGAAGTCAAGCAAATGCTTCAGTCACTGATGGATGAGGGACTAGTTGATGCATTTTGAACAAGGTGGGGGGAGGAAAAAGTACACTTGCATTTCTTTCAGTATCCTCAAGAGATGGACCTTCCAAACAAGAGTTGAGCAAAAGATGTGGGGAAAGCAATGAAATGGAAGATAGAAAGTGAATGCCTAGGGTTAAAAGATTTCTTTTACAAATTACAGGATTTATAAAATCCTTAGCATTATGGGAATTAATTTCTTTACTCACCAGGCCATGACTGAGAGTCCCTAAGCGTTTCCTATGAAGAGACAGGAAACCCCAAAAGGGTTCTTCTAATGAAGCCTGGAGCCCCAGCTCACTGTGGATGCCACATTTGTTCCATGCTCTCACGATGGGAGGCAACAATCTGAATTGCTGAGCCCCAAAAGGACTGTTGCCTAACAAGGGGGCTTTCTGTTGTGTCTACACCCTTGGGTGTCTACCTGCCAGCAACTGGCAAACCTGAAGACTTGTAAGGAGCTGCGGGGAACCTGGTGGCTCTTGGATGCCTCAATTACAGGTGGGTTTGGGGAAGAGGAGAAAGAATAAGACAATTTGTAAGGTAAATTGTTAAGGCAACAGGCCCAGGAAGTCTGGACCAATCTGGTTAGTGAGAGGAAATTTGCAGGGGTGTTTCACCAATTAAAGCTTTGATTTGTCCTTTTCTTTCAGATTTGCTCAGCTTGGTGTCTGAGGCTGAGACAGAAACTTGCTATTCTGAGATGTGTGTCTTTGGTTAACTGCTGGGATAATCTCTCCACTGACGTAACTCCACTGAGGTTTGATGATTTGCAAAGCACTTGGCATCCTGTTTCAGGTTTTCCTCTTTCCTTCTTTGCCTCTCTGGCACTCTATTTTTCTCCTTTTACCCTAGAGGGTGTAACCTGGCAAGCCTCAGCCACACTTCCTTGATGAGGTTCTGGCCCTGAATTGCTCTGATTTCAGCTGACCTTTCCAAACAGGTCTTTGGGGAATTTGCTTTGTCCTTTTAATGTTTTTAGAGTCCATTTTTTCTGCATGAAGCGCACATTATTTTCTGCTTGTGATCCCAAAATTCTGCTTGTCTTACTAAGTTATCCACCTTAGATGAAGCTGAAATTCTACCTGGGGCCTGTACTTTGCTTTCCACCGGCATTGATTCTCTGTTGTCAGACTCCCTTTTCTCCTTTTACTCCCTGCTTCCACTTACAAGGCTTGTGGGCCTTACCCAAGGTAAGAAATGGGGATGCTCTGGAAGCTGGCATTAAAGCAGCATATAATCAGAGAGGAAAAAAAAAATTGCAGAGCAGGAGGTGCATACACAAACATATACATTTTTTTTGGTGAGGATGATGACACTGCTATGTGTTCATCATGCTCTTTTTGGATGTTTTCTCTATCCCACTGTAATATCTGCTTTTCTTCCAGCCTGCTGGGGTCAAGCAGCTTGCCTCGGAGTGGTGGGGACAAGAACGAAGGACACAATCCTTCATGCCAATATGTTATAAAAAGGGCTGATTTCAGAGATATCTTTTTTTCAGTTATTGAGTTAACAAAGGTATCAAGCGGAAAATTAAGTGCCAGCTGAGCCACACGAAAAATTCTTTAGTGTTTGGAAAGGCAATGGGGGTGAAAAATACTTGGATTAATTTGGCTTATTTTGAATACTGGGTGATGCTGAGGATCATAGCTTTGTTTTGTTTTTTTAGAACTGTTTCAAATCAGCATTTTTTATTTAAATGTGTCCCAAGTTAAAACAAAAATGCTTAAATCAAAGTTCCAAAACTTTGCTTGAAAATGTGCAGTTTGGTCACAGGTTTTTTTTTCCCAAAATAACACATATTATTCTGAAAAGTCCTGAGGACTGGGTGGCTGGGGGAAGGAACTAATCTCAGCAAGAAAATATTTTGGCCAATAAACCACTCAGTAAATGCAAATTGAATTTTTAAATTGTTTCAGTGTCACCAAAATCATACTGCCTTGCAACTTCTCTGCATCAAGGATTTACTGTGAAATATGTCAGTGAGTCAGCCTGGCAAACACTTATAAATCACTTTCCTCATTCCAAGCTTGCCTCTGTTCCTAGCACTGCTGTGCTAATGTAGGCTGCACTCATAGCACAAGGACCAAATGCACAGAGCTGTAGGACCCTTCAAAGATGTTTTCATTTCCACTATCAGTTTATACAGTCTCTCTCAAAAAAAACCCCAAACCAAACAAAAAAAAACCCCAAACCCAAACAACAACAACAACAAAAAAACAAAACCAAAACCAAACCAAAACAAAACCCAAAACCAAACAACCCCAAAACAAAACAAACAAACGACAAAAAGCCCACAATATAGGTCTTTCTGGATTTTAAGGCTATCAAGTGATTTTTGAGGGCAGGATGAAAAGAGGGACCGAAATTTGATTTTTGAGTATGTGAACTTTTCAATGGAGCAAAGATTGCATCAGAGAAATGATTTGTTCTTTAATCAAAAACAGTATTCCCATAAAGCTTCCCACAGATCCATCCTTTGGAAAATCAGGCAGACTCCTAGACATGAGTGAGGAACCTACATTTCAGTGTCTTTATTTCTTTCTCAGATCATGGTTGCTGGGTTCATCTGGAGGTGGGCTGAGCTACTTCCAGCCCAGTCCTGCTAATAGTGCAAGGCAAGGAGCTGGAACCTGCTCTCTGATGCAGAGGTAAGACTTGATCTCTTGGCTGCTTAGGAGGTCCCAGGTCCTGTTAATTTTTCCTCTAATGTGAGAGATGTAAGCACAGCTTGGTGTGCTGCCTGTGAAAGGTCACTGTTCTCTGTGGCTAGATCACTACTTACTATCAGGACTGCTCCCCAGAGTGTCACTGGAAAGGGTGCTGTTCCCCTGGGTGACAGACGACCTCCACTATAGGTTTTTCAACAGTAATACCCATTAATCTCAGGGGGAACAGTTTAAGGGGTTAAAAACTACCCAACTCTCCCTTAAATTGTTTGATTTCTAAAGTTTACACCTTAGTTTCTGACTTGTAGCCACGGACACTTAAACAAACGCGAAGCTTAGTCAGCTCGATTTGTGGGGAGAGTTATTACAAATTCGTAGCAGGTCCTGTTGGTCATAAGGCAGAGGGAAACTTATACAGCGTTTTCCCTGGCTCTGGATAAGCTTGAGATGAAACTCATATGAAGCCACTCCTTTCTTCTCCACGTTTGCTGCTCATGCTGTGTCAAATCTGATTATTATCATTATCTCAGTCCTGTCACACTCCATAAATACATGTCTAAATAAATCAAACAGCATGGCAATTTTTGGCAATGGGAAATGTGAGGAAGGATTTCATTAGGGTTCTGCAGAGAATGTTTTTCAGAAACAGGGAGCAAGATAAGATTTAAGAGTCTCAGATCTTGGTAAAGATTAAAAGGCATCTCTTGGGAGTAGAACCTTCTAGTAGCAATGGATTTCAGCTTGGCTTAGGGCAAGAGGCTCTCACCTCCCCAAAATAAGTAGGATTTCTAACTCTGTCAGGATGGGATGGGGTTGAATGAAAGCTCAAAGACAAAAAATAGGGAAATGGTACCTAACAGTGACAGTTAAAACTCAGAAGTCCAGACATTCAAAGCCTTGTTCTAACTTTGAGATAGTAACACCATAGAAACTGCAGAGAAAAGAGCTTGGGTGAAAAACACAGAGTTACTGAAACATGCTACAGGCCAGGGAATTACTGTGTATATGTAAAAGGAAACACAAGAAGGATATTTAACCCACACCTTCCAGCTTCTCACTATGGACCAGATCCAGCTCCTATAAAACTCAGTGGAAAGACTCTCATTGACTTCATGAGAACTGGATCAGGTCCCACATGAATTACACCTCCTTCGGCTCCCTGCCATAGGTGGAGGTAGTCCTAAAGAGAGAGCAAGAGAAAGGACTTTCATTTATATGACCTTTCAGTTCACTCTCCATTTGTATCTGCCTTTTTAGTCAAGAGCAAATATCTCAAGGCTTGCAGAAGAGAAAGGTATGGTGTAGTCTCGACAAGTATTTTCATGTCACATGTAAGGTAAGTCACTTGCAAACGAAAAGGCTTTCTTTGATACTTAGAAAATTGTACATGAAACATTTTCAGCCACTTTTTCCAAAGCTATCAGTGATTCTGAGGGCTTCTGTCCTCCTGCTTATGCAGCCAGTGCACCAGCTGTTCCAGCTGGCTTCAAGGGGAAGCAGGGATCCAGATTTTCTGAAAGTCAAGAGCAAAGGGTTTCTGCTCTGGCAGCCAAAACTACATAGGCAGCCAAAAAAAGAGATCACATGAAGGAGATGGTCTAAACATGCCAGTTGCAAAATGTGGAGATCCTAAAGCATAATACTGCTTTAAATTAGATAACGAATTACCTAATACAGACTGAAATGAGAGACTGGAATTAAAAAAAAAATAATCAACAAACCAAAACATAAACCACAATTAAAAACCTGTGGTTGCCCCTGGCATGATTTAATTTTGTTTCTGCTTCCTTGGTTATTCTCAGAGACTTACTAATACCTCATGGAAAACTTTACCAGTCTTTCCATGTTGAAGCACTTAGAGGAAATATGTTATATCGTGTCATTTTGTGATCTGTTTCCTCTTTCTCCACCTACTCCCACTGCAGAGATTTGCCTGAAAGTCAGAAACTGGATTTCTGGCTGCTGTAAAGAGGCCTACCACTATAGTGACTTTATTAATTGAATTCAGTGAGGGTTAGATCTTATACCCATCTTTAACTTCTCCTTGCATGTCAGTGCTTGTAAAACATCCTTGACTAATATGCTTCAAACTGATGATCTCGTTTCCAGGTTGATGAGACCTATTTCTCGACTGAGAGCTTCCGTGGTACTTTGAAGCAAGCACCCAGCCAGCAATCCCTCTTACAATGCAATGTGTTGTATCTCCAAGGAACCTGCACCTCTGTACTCACCTGATCCTTTGTCTCTGCACTGAAAGATATATTAGGTGTGCTTTATAATACAAATCTGCCTAGCCAACAAGCTTGAGACCTGCCCTCAGCATCCCCAGCTGCTGGTTTAACTCCTCACTCTGTTCTGGGATGCCCCATATGACTCCAAAGTGGTCACAAGGTTAGGATCCCTCTGCTTTATGGGGTCTCATAATGCCTGTTCAGAATAACTGGACTGACATAATATCCCAAAAAACCTCCATGTGCCTTCACATCAAAACTCATGTTATGCATACCCTTATATTTTGCTAGCCAAATATCTCCCAGAGGGCTGTAACCTGCCTCATAGTATTTCAGACTGAACAGACAGAAAAGAAATTGTACAGGTTACGTGAAGTGGCAGAAAAAGTGGCTGCGGTCCAAAGGAGACCAAATCTTGAGTAGTATGAATATAGCTGGGTTTTTTTTTGCAGAGGGGGTGACCCTAAAGCATGTGGATGTGATTTCACAGTGGTATTTGTCCAGTCTTTTATTTAGTGGCTGTATCTATATATTTGACTATTTGTAGGCTTTCTGAAGAGGGTTAATAGGCTAACAGCAGTACTTAGTAGGCTTGCATGCGCTTAGGTTTGGACTAGTGAATTTAGGCAGCCTAACCACACACAACAGTTACAAACATCTGGTTGCACAGAAATCTTATAAAGTGAATAATAAATAACGAGCCATGTTTCTGCCATTTGCAATCTCAAACCCAAGTGTGATCACAAGTTTTCCTTTCAGGGAAAAGCTATCCAGTGTGCACTGTGATAACACAATGCAAGATATCCATCATTCATTGTTAAGAGCTGTTGGTTTTGCTTGTAATTGGGCGTGGAATTCAGCCTTCCTGTGAGTGCTTTATCATCCTCTCTGGTGATAAATATTCTTGTGTGCATGGTGTAAGCTCTGTGGAAGCTGTTTTCTGGAGGAAGCATGGACCTGCGGGCAAATCATTGGAGTATTAACTTGCAGAACAGTGTTTTTGCTTTACTGCACCTTTTCTATGTAGCCAAAGACAAATCTTTGTTTTAACTGTTTTGTCCAGATTATGCATTACCTGCTCACACAATGAAATCCCAACCGTCCTGTCTTAATAGCATATAAGTAGAGCAGGTGTAGGTTCTTACTGTCAGATATGCACGACTTGTTCTGGTGTCTACACAGTTCTCCTCAGCTTTGCTCTAGGGAAGATACGTATGAAGCCATGTATGTTTATCTCCTTAGAAGTAGTACGATATATATGAAAAATCAAAACAGTTCTAAATGCTTAATGTTAGACACTAAGTCACCACACAGCTCTGTCAAGAAGTGGTCATCCCCCTGTTTTAAAATGACATTGGAAAAGGAAGTAGCGTAAATACTGACAGAGTATTTGTACAAAGCAAGGTGGTACTGATATAAGCTAATGAACAAGAAACAATTTTCTGTTCTTCTTATAACCAAGCCACAAGGAAGAGAAGTGACTTGTCAATGCCTATGCTTATAGGGTTCCAGTGTCTCCCTTGACATCCCTTGGTGATTGTCTAAGGCGGTACAGCTTCTAAGCTGATAGTTCCGGAACACTGAGGAGTGCTACCAGAAGTGCTAGCTCCCAAAAAGCAGCCACCATGCTAGCACTTCATAGGTTAGCTTGGCTTCCCCCAGTGAAAGAGATACTTACTAGGTGCTGCACATACGAAAGGTTTATTGCACCTAATATGCAAATCATCAGCAGCTCATTGGACTTTGTGCCTGTAGAGCATGACAGGTGAAAGTGCACCAAGCATATCTCTGAGCATGAAACAAAAACTTGAGTGATTGCCCATTGCATGCCTGTATCACAGAGTCCCTAGAAGAATTTTTGGAGCAAAAGGCGCAGCTCAGCCACAGAAATGTTCTCCTATTGCTGCCTATTTGTCTTTTTAAGCATTATGCAACCCAGGGTGCATAAACCAACAGGGTGCTGAGCAATGTAAGATTGGAATATGCCTCCAGGTCCTCAGGTCTGTCAGGAAGGCTTTTGTACCTGTCGTGAAACAGCTGTGATGGAAGTCTGGGTGTTGTTCTCTTGCCCTTTAGAGCTTTTAATGAGTAAGAAGCAAAGGTTTATTACAGGGAGGGGCTTAGTCTGTCTAAACAGGCTCTTTTTTAGAAATTTAGCGATGAGAACACCAGACTGAATATCTGAAGAGGGCTAAAGAAGAGGTCAGGGACACCTACACCACTGCAGACTTCCTAGTCTAAAATCTGGAAACATCAAGGCCCATGAAGGCATGTGTTTTAGGGCTCATAAATAACACCAAATAAACTTGGCCACTGCAGCTTCAGCACCCAGCCTTTTCAGTCTGTGTGACACTTAGCACTGCGGTCTTTTTAGCTCAATTAAGCTGATCCTCAGACAAATTGGGATCTCTGCCCATTCTGGGCTGTGTGGAGATTCCCTTGAAAAATAACACATCTGCTTGCAAGCCAAAATTTTAATGAAGTCAGTGTGACTCCAAAAGCTCAAGCTGTTAATGGTGGTTAGGTCTGTTCCACTCTGTGTTGTGATGTCTGTGTTGCTTAGAAAGCTTCCATCATCAGAAATGTGGGAGCCTTTGTAATTTTCTGTCAATGATATTTAGGGTCTTCTGCAATTTAATATGCAAAAAGAGAAAAATTGAAGAGATATATAGGCAACTAATGAGTAGCTCACACTTCCTGTTCACCCAATCTTTAGTTTTCAGGGAGGCATTTTACTATAATTTTGAGATAGTGAACAGGTAGGTGTCTATTGAGCAGGATACTGCTGGGCCCTTAGTTATAAAGATAAAATCATAATGGTAATATCGAGCCAGTATCCTCTTTGCCATTGCCTTTTCAGAGCCTGGGTGCTTCTGAAACAAAGGCCCCAAAAGAAAAGCAGATCAAAACCAGGGCTGAATCAAGTGCAGGCAGCTGCAAGAGTGAACCCCACTGACTGTCCCGGCACAAAGCCAGAAATTACTTGGTAGGTTATCTGCAACTAAGTAAAGCTTATAATTTGTGTGTTTCTGTAGTCAGCTCAGTGGGATTTTGGGACAAACAGCTGCTCTGTGCTACATATAGCTTGGAATTTTGTGGCTTTTATAGAACTTGCTATTTAGTGGTGCAAAGGGAGCTATAAAAGAAAGGGAATTACTGGGACTCTGAACTTTGGGTGCATGGGCAAGCTTCTCTGCAGGATAATCCAGCATCTGATATGCTGCCCTTTTAAGATGGATTTTGTAAGAAGGAGTTATGTGGCTCTTTTATTACAGCAGAAGGAGAAACTTGCAGCACTTTTCAGACTTGGTGATGAGTCTGCAGCTTCCTCTTTTTCTCAGTGGCTTTTTTCAGCTACAGTTGAATGTGACAAAAATAGAAGAGATGCAAAATAAAGGAGAACTTCTTAGCTAGAATAATAAAAACCTGAAGAAAAAGGGTAAATGTTAGTCCTCTTCCTCTTGTCACTCTGCAGAAGTTTGCAACCTATTTGAGAACTGGTGAAAGTGTTTTTAAAGACTATGTTTGAAGCTAAGAAAGAGAACTTGGTAATGATATAATCTGACCACGTAGCCTACAGTAGGAAGAACTATTGGAGAAGGAGGTAAATAAATTGCAAAATTTATAAGCAATATTTCTCTGTTGAAATAAGTTTCCACTTTCAAATCTTCAGCTTCAAAAGCTATACATTTCTACAAGGGAAAATATTCTGATCAGCTCTTGTACTAAAGAATATGCTCTATTTTCTGCCCTTTCTATAGGGGAAAGAGGAAGAATGTCAGCTTTATTTTAGCCACATTCTTCCAAAAAAAGCCCATTGAGAATGGGGGTTTTGTCTGTGTGGAGGGAAATGCTGAAATGCCAAAATGCCAAACTACTGAAGAGGGCTTTAAACTAAAGTTGCCAAGAAAAAGCAACATGAATCGTAGAATCATAGAATCACAGTACCATAGAATAATTAGAGTTGGAAGGGACCTTCAAAGGTCCTACTTCTACCAGTTTGATGCAAGTCTCCACAATAGAATTCCAGAGCTGGAGAGGGTTTGATTGTAGGTTATCAGGAGAGCACCTGAGGAGTAGTGAAAGCAACTTCAGACACTCTAGCCAGGAAGTCAGCTTCATTAGAGGCCCTGCTTGAAGACTTCTATGGAAGTGCATGTAGCATGAGGAATTAACAAGAAGAGTTAGAGGTGTTCGCACACCTGCAGGGCTACTATCTTGCTGCCATCAGAGACATAATAGGATGGCTCCTATGCCTGGATTGTTGGTATGGAAGGATATAAGCTCTTTATTAAGGATAGGCAGGGGAGACAGGGAGAGGGTGCTGCCCTCTACGTCAATGACCAGCTGGAGTACATGGAGCTCTGTCTGGGCATGGAAGAGGAGCTGACTGAGAGTTTCTGTGTCAGAAGGTCTGCATGAATGAAAAAGGATTTCCTGAATAAACTCATACACAAAAAGAGAGCCAGAGAACTGGCAAATGAAGTGTCTAAGCCGCTATCCCTCCTATTTGATAGGTTGTGGCAGTCCAGTGAACTTTTCTCTTTCTAGAAAAGGGGAAATATAACCATCATATTTTAAGAAGGTGAAAAAAGGAAGACCCAAGTAACTACAGACGAGTTAGTCTCACCTCAATGCCCCACAAGATCATGGAGCAGATCCTCCTAGAAACTATGCTAAGGCACATGGAAAATAAGGAGGTGATTGATGACAGCTAGCATGGCTTCACTAAGGGTAAATCATGCCAGATGTATCCGGCGTCCTTCTGTGATGGGATTACAGCGGTATTGGATAAGTGAAGAGCAACTGACATCATCTACCTGGATCTGTGCAAAGCATTTGACATTGTGCCATGTGATATGCCTGACTCTGAACTGGAGAGGCATGGATTTGACAGATGGATCACTTGATGGATAAGGAATTGACTGGATGGTTGCACTCAAAGAGTTGTGGTCAACAGCTCAATGTCCAGCTGAAGACTACTGACAAGTGGTGTTCCTCAGCTGTCAGTATTCTGACTGGCATTGTTCCACATCTTTGCCGGTGACAGACATTGGGATTGAGTATACCCTCAGCCAGTCTGAAAACAACACTAACCTGTGTGGTTCAGTTGATATGCTGGAGGTAAGAGATGCCATCCAGAGGGACCTTCACACACTTGAGACGTGTGTATATTAATGCACATTGGTAGGTACAGGTGAGGGGGAACTGGGCAATATCTTTTATCATGCCAAAGATATAAGATATTGCCAATGGCTGTCATGCCAACGACTCTCCTATATACATTGTGCTATTTTCATAACCCATCAAGTAGCAGATCTGAAATAATGTTTATAAGTTAGGCCCATCTCTCAAGCCTCTAAAGAATTCCCAAACACTTGGGTTCAGGTTTAAATAGGAAGACAGGGGAGAGAACATTGATACTGCTATACACAAACTACCACTGCCGATGGTACAGCATATAATCTTTGCAAATGTACTAATCCTCTTTCAGAGACATTAACATAAAACCTAAAATGTGTTCCATATGTTCCTGTGTCCTGCTGCTGCTCTAATTCCAGCTGAATGCATAAACCTTAGCAACATTTATATTGTTGCTAAACAAATTGCGTCACTCCTAGCACTGATAAGGTTTATGCTAATACAATTAAACTTGCTTCAACATAATCCTGGTTAGATAAACACCACTGCTGTCATGAGAAACATTTCAAATATGTGTCTCCCAAAAGTAAAACGAAAGAAAGATGTGCTAACTATACCAGTAGGAAAAGATTCTGTCTCTGCCATGCTCTGAAAATTTCCTTCCTATTCTTTTTGCTGATGAGCATGGCATCGAAGTGAATGTTGTTGCTCTGCACATGAAAGGTGCCACAGCTAATATTGTGTATCTTCTATACTGAGTAACAATATTAAACTAAAAATCCCACTCAGACTCCTTGGATGAACAAAAGCATTTTGTGGTTAAAGTATGCCTTCATATTACACTTGTAAGCTATCTCTACATAGACTGATGCCCTAGGAAAAAATTCCTTTTCTCCCTAAGGCTGCTATCATTCTGTGATACCTGAGGGATGAATTGAAGTTTGCTGTGACAACTGGATGTTGCTATCTTCTTCCAAACCGTTCCCTGCCATTTTTCCTAGATGATTGTTACCCTTGGCAAACAAAACGCTGTGCTTAAGACTTTCTGATTCACAGGCAAAGTAGCACTATCAGTGGCTGAGGAAAGTGGTTTTGCACATTTTGGGAAATCAAGCTAGTGCGACAGACCAACATGTGAGAGCATGCAGACAGGGAAAGGCTGGCTGAGGGGTAGCAGTATCTTAACAATTTGTTCTTCTCTGTGATACCTCTGTTTCCTATCTAATGCCCCTTCAAGGGTCTGGTGGGTACTGTTTTGCAGTGGCTTGATGAGAGTTTTCGACCTATACAAAAACAAGACCTAACCATCCTTATGAAAAAACTGAGGCAAACTACAGTTCAGGTGTGTTCAGCCTTTGTGTTGATAGGGGATAGGAAAAGATGAGTAAAGTGATGGACCAATTCTGGCTTCAAATGTTTCCAGACAACTACCAAAGTTCCTACTGCAGGGGCAGTGGAGAAGCAATGCAGGAAAAAGCAATCTGGCAGCCAGAAACAATACCTAATAATGAGCAATATAGTAATTTTTTCACTAAATTCCATTGGCTATTTCATGAGATTAAGTTTTTTGCAGCACTATGAGGAAACAAGATGATGGCATCCCCCATCATGAATGACAAGAAAAACAGTATTTTCCAGTGAAATGTGGAAAATGTCCTGTATGAAGGAGCTGGGAGTAGAATTTATTCACAGGTAGGATCTAGACGAGAATCCATTTGGGCAAACATGTATATGGTCTTAGACCTTGGAAAGATATAAAATTGTGGTGCCCCATACAGGCTGCTTTTGTGACCCCAGGCAAATGCTGCTAGCGACTTCAGTTCCTATCTCTGATGTGGGGTACCAGTACCCTTTAGAGCAGGAAGTCTTGTCACTGAGTGAAAGCCAAAGAAAAGCAGGTGGGCAATATTTCAGCTGATATACAAAACTACATATCTGAAATAAAGAAGGATTTATGGTTTTGATTAACAAGCAAATAGAGTTGGTGCATCATACCTATGGCATAAATAGATCCAAATAATTTGGGTCCCAGCAACCAATTGTCAGGCAGTGCTGCTGGCTCCCACTTTATTCAACCGTAATTAAAAAGAGTACCACCCTGGGAAGCTTTACATGTCCAGGGCAAGGAAAAAAAGGCTGTTTGCGTAATTTGGTGCTGATGAGTCTTTTAGTGTGGCTTTCCAGCTTCAGGTCTTTTACTTTCTTTTTTTTAAAGAATTTCTCATCTGGATCATTTCAGGAGTTAAAAGTCCAAAACTGCAGTGTATCTTTTCAAAGAATGAATGACTATAAACAAATTCACAATGATCTTTTCTTCTGCTTGGGAGAATCAAATGGGGGGTTTTAGGTGTGTACATTAGCAGATGCTGGACTTCACTGAAAGGGTTAAAGATTCTGTCCTCTTTTCCTCTCCTCACTGCTCCCTATGGGTATGTCTCTCAGATCTCATGCTTTCTGTGCAAGGCTCACCTATCTGCACCCTGCCAGTTCAGAAGTGTCACAACTGGGGCCCCACACTGCCACCAAGTATTTACCCTGATGAAGAGGTTTCCTGAGAGCCTAAGGAAGGTTATAACCACAGCCTGGTGGTGTGCATTCCTCTTCTAATGCATGCCCTGCTATAGACTCCTTGTGATTCGGAAGGAGATGAGAATATCTGTGTTTTCCCAATCTGAGTGGCATGGTCATGACCCTCCAAATCAGTACTGAGATGACACAAAACAGGATAAGATTCTTTTGTTCACTCTAGGACAAACTGCTTATCTTTTCCTTAGACAGTCTGACTATTCCCATCTGTAAAGTAGAGTCAAGGTTATAATCTTATTTGTTATGTGATCAGAGAGACACAAACTAAAATCACCAAGAGGCAGGTGATATTGTTACAGTTCCTTACACAAATAACGGTCTTGCTGTCACCACTGATGCAGTTTTAGAGACAGAGGCTGTAGAAAATGCAACAGGGCAACTAAGTCACATTTTAGCTCCTGTTCTGCAGCTCTTCCCCCATATGTGAACATGTCTGCAGCGTATGACCATCTGATCTATTGACCGCTGAAGCTGTAATAGTCTTCACCACCTGCAAGGAATTGCATTACATGAGCAAGTAGAGTACGAGTTTTTCTTTCAGCTGCTTTCTCACCGAGCTGTTGTTCAAATTGAACTAACAAATAGGGTCTGGGTTACAGGAAACTTCTGTGAGACTGCATTTGTGGAGTGGGATGCTGGAGGAAAGACATCTGCAGAGAACAGCTTTGCCCGAGGTGAATAGTTCCAGAGCAAGGAGAGACTGTGGGAGGGACTAGTCTTATCACAGCAGCAGGCCTCTGCACTAGCAAGCTGCAAATGTGTCTTGTCAGCTCTTCCTTGAGCAAATGAGGGAGCAGACTGGGAGCAGGTCCAGGCGCAGATAAAAAGGTGTGCAACAGCTTTGTTACCTTGTATCCATTTTCTAAATCTAGTAATTAGTTTCTTAACTTTGTCTTGTAGCGGGCTAAGACTCGTTTTGGTTTTCACCCAAATCTCACCTGCTGTGCAGACTGATTTCAGGGAGATATGTCATCTTTGGAGGTGCTCTGCTCTCCAGAGAGTAGCAACTGGTTCACCGTAGATGCGATGCACAAGCCATGGGTGGGAGTCTCTCACAGGTATAGAATCATAGAATAGTTAGGGTTGGAAAGGACCTTAAGAACATCTAGTTCCAGTCCCTCTGCCATGGGCTCAAAAACCTCACACTAAACTATATCGCTCAAAGCTCTGTCCAGCCAGGCCTTGAACATCACCAGGGATGGAGCATTCACAACTTCCCTGGGCAACCCATTCCAGTGCCTCACCAGCCTTACAGTAAAGAACTTCCTCCTTATATCCAATTTAATCTTCCTCTGTTTAAGTTTAAACCCATTACTCTCTGTCCTATCACTCCAGTCCCTAATGCAGAGCCCCTCCCCACCATCCCTATAGGCCCCCTTCAGATACTGGAAGGCTGCTATGAGGTCTCCACGCAGCCTTCTCTTCTCCAGGCTGAAC
>JANRGW010023806.1:0-21841 GCA_024733675.1 Psilopsiagon aymara
TATTCTCTTCCCTTGTATTTCTCTTGCTATTATTATTATTGGTGGTAGCAGTAGTGGTTTGTGTTATACCTTAGTTAGTAAACTGTTCTTATCTCAGCCTGTGGGAGTGCATTCTTTTGATTCTCCTTCCCATTCCTCCGGGAGTTGGGGGAAAGAAAGGGGGAGTGAACGAGCAAACTGCACGGCTGATTTACAGCTTGAACCATGACACCTGTCCAGTGAGAAATTTAGTGTTTATAATTATCCACTTTTAAATAAATTTGTTTGTGCATGGAGAGTACGTGTAGGAGATATACTAATTAGATGTGTGGTCCATGATGGGGAAACCTGAAGGCAGCGATTTTTTTCCTGAAGCCTGATACGGGAGTGTTAGGGAATCATGAAAAGGACCTGTAAAATGTTCACCCTAAGAACAGTGCAAAAGCATTTAGAGTATCATAAAACTTCTCACCTTCAAAATGTTCTTACTTGTAATTGCCCAATTATGTTCCTTTCATACAGACATTTCACACGTATACTTACAAACATATATTAAAGTGTCTAACCTTGGGAGCATACTATTATAATGAATTTATCTTAAGATTTGTTTGTATTTCCTAGCTTTTTTTCCTTAGAAATCTTTTTCCTTCTTGGTTAGTACCTCTTTGCACGCTGTTCCTGAGGCAAATTTCCTCATATTTGTGTTTTTTTTAGCAAGCCAGCACTGGCATTTTCAATTTCGAATGCATTTCCCTCCATGGTAGAGGCTTTGTCCAGCAAGAAGTGTAGTACATTATTAATGAGTGAATAAGTAAATTCATAAAAGAAGCATGATTTGAGTAATAAAAGCTATACTTAGTGATAGAGCTGTTCTGCATGTTGTGTGTGCTGACTGAATTATACTCTATTCTTCACATACTTAAAGCGATAGAGACTGATAACCAAGTACCTATTGCAGCTATTTAAGCTGTTTCTGAAAATAGTTTTCTTGAACAGAGCAAAGAAAGGTGGGTGTTGGAGAGTCTTCCTCCTTCCTTAAATGTACTTCAGAAATGTTTCATATTTTACATGGAAAAATGTAAAAATAGGATTCTGTGGAACTGTTGGCTGATATCATGGCAGGGGTAGAGTGTTCTGTGGTGTTATGAGAAGCGGAAAAACAGAGTTCTGTGCAACTGGCTGTATGTCAGCTGTTGGAGGAAAGCTGTAATGATTCACAACCTACATGATTTTTGTGTCTTATGGTACTCTTCAGAATTGCAGAGCTGTTTGCCGAAGCTTCCTTTCCCTGCAGCTGTGAAGTTGGCTCTCACCTTTCAACTTCCAAACTGTATTTTAGTGGTGTCATGGCTTTGAGCCAGTGAAATTAGTAGTAAAGCATGAGATTTCTGCTTAAAAAAAAAATAATAAATCTGAATTGGTGAACAAATTTGCTTCTGGATAAGAACTAGGAGACAGGAGCAGGGGACCTGGGATAATCTGAGTCCCAGTCACTGCTGTGCTACTGCACCAAAATAGCTGGGGATTGAGCCTTCTGCATTTGATGACCTGTGTCATGCCAGTAGTCTTGCCATGGTGAATATGGATACTGCTGAATTACCTTGTCTTTTCCAAGGTCATCTACAACCAATGCAGGAAATACCCTGTGTGTTATTTTCACTTTGTGCTGAACAGGGATCTGGTGAGAAGAGCCACGGTCTCGGATCCCTTTCCAGGAGGTTACAAAGGGCTGTGGCTCCTACCAGTAACATTCTTGAGAGGAATCTAGGAAAAGCTCACTTTCCCAGCCCTCTTGCCACAGGAAGAATTTATTTCTTTTCTAATGAGGAAGCATCACAAAACCCTTGAAATCTGATTAAGCTATTAATTAAATGTATTGCTTTAAAGTATTTTCATTAAAAGAATAAAGACACATGACCAAAGCCTTTTCTGTGCAGATGTCTTTGCTTTATCTTCACTTAAAAAATGCAGCTAGCTTCAAGCAGCTCATTTACTGAAAGCAGTATACTGGCTGAGCAGAAGGCACTTAGGAAGTTAGTGAGGGAATAAAACTTAAACATGCACACTTTGATCCTAAGCTCTAAATAGTAAACAACCCTGAAGAGACCAGTGCAACCTGCCTCTTCAGCAGCTGTGCCAGGGAGGTGGAGAGATAAGTGTAATTCAGCCGAGCATGTTGCAGGTCCGAAAGTGATTTGCAGCCCACACAGCCTGAGGTTGCTATTACTGAAGGTCCCTTTCTTTAAGTGGTGATAGGCAATGTCAAAAATGCATTTTTACTGGCCTTCAGATGTGCTCAAGTTGTTACTTCCTAGTCAGTGAGTTGGGAAGTGAATGAAGCAGCGGAAGTCATCTAGCGTAATATAAATCAATGGACTCCCAAAGCGCGAAAGAAGCAATTATCAGCAGCAAATGTCTTTGTTTTCATGACATGCAGCAGCTCCTTCCTCATGGCAGCACTAAGCTCTGACTATCATGGTGTTGGTAGGAAGGAAGCAGCTCTGTGAATTCTGCTCAGTGCTAATTTAATGAGGTGCAGCTCAGTAGTGTGGTGCAGGCCTTCAATCATAGTGAAAGGCAAGAAATTCCCTGTAGGCAAGCTGGAAGAATTTGGCTCTGACAGCAACTTACTTCCAGCCAGGTGATTAATTTTGTGATGGGTTCTATGGAGACAAATGAACCAAAATGAGTAAACATATATTGCCGGTTTGGCAACATATTTATCACTAGTTGTGATTTCCATTGCAAACACAATGAAAGGCTAGAATCTGTTTTAAAATGTGCTCCCCTTTTCCTGTCTGACACTACTCAGTGAAGCTAAAGTATCTTGTTCAGGGTGAGGAGAAAGGAGTTACCAATTTCCTTCTTGTCATTCTTTTGAAATGATCAAAATTCTTCTTGATAGTGATATTTAAATAGTTGCTTTCGTTAAGGTATGTAAGTTGACAATTTCTAGATGCTCTCTCTGGATTAGTGTAGAACACTAATCTTTTCCACTGTCTGTTCTAGTAGCATCCCTGGACATAAGCATTATTTTCTTCCCCTTCCCAGAAAGACCTAGTGCTCCACACACCCGATTACTCCCTGGCTAGCTTGTCTCTGGTATGTACTAACTAAGCAGCAGCTCTGTGCTCATTCTGCTATCCAGGCATATTTGCTAGCCTGTTCCATCCTGGCCTGTCCCACCAAAGTTAGGCAAAATGCACTCACCTGCAAATAGTGTCTGAAAATGTGGTATTGCATGACACATGATACTCATCCTTGTCATCAATAACTAATAGTTGTATTCCTATAATACTAAAATATCACCCAGACCTGTAAACATGCAGTCAGTGTAACAGGACAGTGTAAGCTAAGGAGAGGATATAATGCACCTGTGGCCTCCAAGGGTAAAGCTTAGAAGGCTACAGAAGTCAACTGCCCAAAGCCTTAATTGTGTCCCAAAGTCTGTCACTCTTTAGAGTACAAACAAAAAAGACTTCTCAGACATGCAAATGTGTCCTGTTGTGCTGAGAGGGGTCCTCAGTGCTTGAAGATATATACTTCAGGCGAGCAGGCCAGTGCTTGGTTTCTCCTCCAGAAGCTCAAAGTGGAAACAGATGTAGGGGGAAATTAGAGGACGTTGAGAATCTGACCCCTCATTTGCAGGACACAGAAGCGTAGAGTGACTTAGAAGCATCAGTAGAAAATGAGTCTAACTAAAGTCAAGCTAAAGTTCAGCATTGTAATTTCTCTTTTGAATTTATTTGAGATACATGGAAATGTAACTTAGTGTCTGACACATGGAGAGAGATTGAGGTTTTTGCACAATGTTTGAAGGTGTGAGAAAGACGTTCAGTGTTTCTTAGTTATTGCTCTAGATTTTTAAGTTTTGGTGAATGTATCACTTCAGGGGGAGTATGCTTCAGGTGATGCTTCCTCACCTATCTATGGGACTTGAGTATGCAGATCTCAAGTCTGTTGCACACTTTTGCACACACCCTCTGACAAGAGAAAGTAATTTAATTCCTCATAGTAATTGAATTAGGCCAGGATTCAGTCTTTCAAACTGGTACCCTTTCCTTATCCACAAAGTCCCTTAGGATGCACTGCTTCTCTATTTTCTTCAGTTTCTTCCTCATTAACAACAATGTCAAATATATACTGAAAGATTTCTATCCTGTATCATCTTTCAGAATGATAACAGAGGTTTAGAAAATATTGAGTGAAAATATAGAAAATATTACAGCCTTCACCCTGAAGGAATAATTGTCTAGTTGGTGGAATTGATTTTTCTATTTAAAATTGAAATATTGCCAACTTCCTTCAGGCTCTTTGCAATTTAAATTTATATATATGTGAGTGTGTGTGTGCACCCCCACATGAGCTCTATTTTTCTATTCTCTGGCCAGCTTACTATTGACGTTTCTGTAAAGATAATATTAGTCTTTCTACATATAGCTCTGAAATGGAACACTAACACATTCTGTTGTGATAGCAGCTTTGTTTCCCTTCTCAGGGAAGGTAAAAATGCATTTGCCTGAATTCAGAATTCAGTGTGTATTTTATTAGATCTCCATCTGACACAAAAATCCCTCATGGTTTTTTATATGCAACTGTTGCTAATCTTCTGTAAAAGTCTTGCAAATAAATGGATATGGAAATTTTTTCAAAGCCCCCCGATTGAGGCACCAAACAAAAGGCAAAAACAAAAACCCAAACCCACAAACAAAAACAAAACAAAAAACCCCAAAAACCCAGAAAAACACAAAAGTGTATGGCGACATAATGTCTTCACTGCTGGTGGACCCAGCAGTACATATAGCTCTTATCACGTGTTGTGAAGTCCTTGTGGAGAATGCCCAGTCTGGTCGTTCTGATGAAACTCGAACCTCCACTCTAGATATTAGCTATGTTGTCAGTACTTCTTGCAAAGTAAGTTACAGTAAACTGCCATGGAACTGAAGGCATTTGTCAGATCTCTGATCCCATTTGCTTAATTATACTATTTGAATATATTGCTGTACAGGTTAATAGAATGGCATGTACTCTGAAAGCAGTTCTTGAGACAAGTTACATCTTTTAGAATTACTTCGGACTAAAAATTTCTGCCTTAGTAGATGCCAACTTACTGTGATATGTTGCAGCACATAATGAGGGAGATATTCTTGTGATTTGACTGATGGGGTCAGTTCAACAGGCACCCTCATTGAATGTCCTTCTGTCTTAATAATTATCTTCTTTACTCTGTTCAAGATCTTAAAACGTTTCAGACTGTGCATCACCCATTCTGTGCCATTTGTGAAGTATGTGTATCGGTACTTGTGCTGGAAGGCTAATAATTCCTCTCTAGTGAATAAACTGAGGTTTATAAGCAGTACAACTCTGGCTTGGTTTTCCTGAAGTGTGCTATCAAAAAAGAAAAAGATTGAGTTACCCAGGAAATTCTCAAGCATTTCTGTGTAGTCTTTACTTGTTCTCCTGAGAATCCATTGAGTCTCAAGTCCTTTTATGAATTGAATATCTCCTGTCCACTGAGTTTATCATACTAGTTGTTTTCCTTTTTTTTTTAAACTCACATTATGACCGTGTACTGTTTTGCAGTATTATCATAAGTCACAGAAGTAGCAACTGTGTGAGTACACGTACCTTACTTTTATTGTTTTCTCCCTTTTTTTTTTTTTTAATTGCTTATCGTTACATGGACTTGAAATGTTGGAAACAATATACAGCTGTGGTGTTTAGGAAGTATTCCTCACCTCACTGCATCTACATTGCAAATGCCACTGGGTCACTAAAGCTGTCAATAATGAAGATCGTTCGGACACTGTGTGCGTATTTCATCCACTTTTTCTCTCTATACTTATTCCCTAACATCCTTATTGGGATGTTAAGATAGGATATATATCCTTAATAAGGATATATCTTATTTTATCCTAGCATAAAAACTCTAAGACCTCTTGGAGTCTTCCTGACCAAGCAAACCTCACAGGTGGCTCTATCTTAGGAAGAAACACCACTTGGTTTATATGTGTGCTCATCCATGGGAAGGTGGCAGCTTTCCAGGGATCATTGACTCACCTGTGTTCCCCTGTCCAAGGTGCTGAGTCAGGGGATGCTTTGTGGGTCCTTACTCGTTTTTGGACACAAATCTTTATTCTTTTTCCCTCGGATTTGGGAGGCCTGTACTCTAAACTGTCTTAACACTATCCATAGTTATTTAAGATGCTGAAAGCATGATACCAAAGGTCTCAAAAACCCCTGCAGTTTTCTCTAGCATGAGCTTCCTAAGGGCTAAAACAGCTAAATTTGAGGTTGAGTGCTGCAGGCAGCTGCAGATAATGGGTTCCTAGACCTGTTTCTGAAGAGTTTGCTTTTTGCTAGGGTGAGTGATATAAGGTTGAGGATTCCTTTAAGATAACTTCATTGTCTTCAGCATGGGTGAAGCCCTGCCATGGGAAATACTCCATACGCAAGATTTAAAGCTGGTTATAAAAATCAAGTAGAGGATTTCAGAGTGAACTTCAATAAAAATTGTAATGAGCCCCATTAATGGTTTTTGCTTGGTATTTCTTCATATCCAAACCCCTTGTTCATTGAAAACTTGAACAGGAAAAAAATCATTCAACTTGATCCAAAAGAAAACTTTGCCTGTTTATATGGAAATATTTTTCTCTGGGGCATCAGAGTTTAACTGAAATCCAAAGTTGCCTTATGGGAGTATCAAGAGGAGATTCGTGACATATCTCTTCAGTGGATTGAGTGTCCTGGCTAAATTTATCCAGTGAGGCATACTAAAAAAGTTTACCCTGAGGAAGTGTTGAAGTTGTTCCTTTTGAGATGGAATACATGAGGGCTAGATCCTGAATCAGTTATCTTGGTTTTCTTTATTGGCCATCCAGGCTAAACAATTGGCAGGATTCTTTGCAGAGGTTGAGAAAAACTAACATCTGTGAGTTGATTCTGATCCTAGAGAAGAAAGTACAGTATCTGTCACATTAAACTGACTTAATGCAAACTTTGTAGATTTGTCACTTTTGATCTCAGCCTAAAGAATTAGTCAGGAATTTAGCGTCAGTCACAAGGAATTTGCTGTAGAATATACCTATATGTTTTCATGACAAATTAGGGAACATAGCCAGACTCTGCTTTTTCTCTTCCCTGAATACCCTGAATAGAGGGGGTGGGGGCAACATCTTTTATTCTTCCAGCCAAGCAGCTTTGATTTTACAGTTGAGGCTGCATCATACATCTTGTGCCAACTTCATGCTGTGCTAATATAATTTACCAAACACACAATGCTAAGAAAGAACAGTATGATCCAGAACAAAATCATGTCCTTTCTAGTTTCTGAAAAAGGAGTTCCAGAGCACAGATTAATTGTAAATGAAATTTAAAGTAATTTAGTTTTGTTACTTCAAGCAACAAATTAATTACTGCATAGGGAAGTAGTTGCACAACAGATTACCCTTTGCTTCTGTAGAAAGAAGAGCAGCAAAACAGATGACAGAAATGCTGTGAGGAAAATAGTAGAGGAAGCAGCAGATTACTCTCTTTCCTACTAGTGCATTTGTGTCAGTGTAATCTTCTAATTCTTTGTTGTTGGCTGTAATTGCACATCACAGATTTTTTGGGCTGGGATGTGTTCGCTGCTTTTCTCTGTTAAAGAGAAGGCATGAATGGTTCATACATTATGCATCAAGAGAAGGCATTTTAGCCTAATTAGAGGTGATCGGTCATTTTCCTAAGTAAAAATTGGAAAATAATAGCTGCTGCAATTTTATGATTCTCGGTATTGTTAGAAAGAATGTCTTTACAGTTGTACAGCTTGAATCAGCATCATTTGAGCCCTATAGAGTCAAGTGGTTTTGCTGGGGCACTGGAAGACCTTTAAGGTGTAACAAGTGACTTATTTGACCTATTTTTCTCATAGTATTTATCAGTATAAATAATATAAATAGTATAAATTCATCAGAATGTATATGGATTTTTTTTTTTAATTAGCTAAAATAATTGGGTCAACAAGATCTTGTTTCAAGTGAGAGCACTGTCTGTTAAATACCCACACATCCTACACGCACAATACAAATGGCACATGACAACTTTTGGGGAATACTTAATCTATCTCATCTCTGGTGCCCAGCTAACACTGTATGTTGTCTTCTAGTATATTATGGACTGTGTTTCTATTATAGTACTTTAGAATTGATATATCCAGATGGCCCAGAACAGTAGGAGTCAGCCTTATGGAGACTTTCTGAGGGTAGGAGAGTTAAGTTATCTGTACACATGCCTGAACAACCAACAGCCAAGACATTGTTTCCTGAGGGATACTTTCTCTCCACAGGAGAGTGGATCCAGTGACCTATTAAAGGCCATGCTGCTCTCATGAGAGTACATGATGGTCAGGGAGTGATTGCTGTTTAGGCAGGCTGCATTCCCTTCTAGCCACAATCTGCTAACCAAATGCTGGTAGTTTACCAGAGCACTTCACTGGCAGGTCTGAAATACAGACTTTACTTCAGACATGATGCTGTAGCTCTAACTTAACATTCAGTAGTCCCTAGCTATACCTATAGACTTCCATCAGCATAATCTCCCTAGCCAGGTCTGCCTCTTAATGAGAAACCTTCTTCACTGTTTCCCCTACTGTGAAGAAGGGAAAATGGCAGAAAATTACTGTTCTCCTTTTTGATAATATTGTCTTTGCCCAGTTCAAATCTCCAAACCTAAATATGTTAAATGTTTCAGACTAATTGAGTTCTCTGTAGAATGTGTTGTTCAATGTACGTCCCTGAATGCTTATCTCCCATCATTGTGTACATGAGACTAAATCTTAGTTAATCTCAGCATTTTCAGCAAACTGTTAGCCATTTTGTAATCCTTAAGGGACCATTAGAAAAATCATCATGCTGCAGAAATATAAGCTTATTATGTACATATAAACTGGTAGTCCACCTTACAGTTCTTTGCTGAGCTGTGGATTAGACAATTGGTACACAGCAACAGCAACTTTCCGAATGGCATGTCAGAATTGATGGCTGCTTGGCAGTCTGCTGTAATCTCTCTTCTGGAAAAAACTAGCTACTATTTTGCGCTGCTGTCGTGAAAATTACATCCTTTCAGCTTTAACAGCTATAAACTGGAGCTGCTCTGGTGTCAGGTGGGTTCAGACTCAAGACCTGGTGACAGTAGAGAGTTGATAGTGATAGCAACCATCTTGCCATCTGTTATTTCTGATGTAAGCCCTCTCAGTCTGATGTCAGCCGTATGTGATGCTACACTCCACGACCAAAGAGCAGAATTGGGCTAGCTTCATTCTGTGTGTCTGAAAGGTGGTTTCAAAGTTCTTTCCCTGCAAAAAGACCAAACAGCACACAACATAGAGCTGGTCCAGAAATAGAGCTTTAATCCCTGGAAAACTTACGCATTTCAAAATTAGTTTCTCCTCTGTTTGCAGAGACAGAGTCATACTGAAAGAAAACACTTTCTGAAAGTCTTCAAATTGGAGATGCTGAATTCTTTTAATTGGAAATTACATCCTTCATTTTGACAAAGGAAAATGAAGGGTTGACACTTCAAATCTTTCCAAATACATGACTGAAAAACTGCGCTTTCAAACTCTTCTGAGAATTTGTTGTAATTTTAATGCAAGGCTATTGCTTCTACCAGTCTTCCCTCTAAATTTCAATTGTTAATAATCTCCAAGTTCCTAATGTTTTCTCACAACACCTGTGAAAATTCAGGAAATAATTTAAGAGCAAAGTTATGCCTGCTGCCAGGAAGAAGCAGAAAGACTCTGCTGCTGGTGGTGTTTTTTGGTTGTTTTTATTCTGTGAAGTGGAAGGGGATGACAGAGGGATTTCTTTTGGTATGTGCTGTAATAATGATCATAGTGAGGCAGCTAGAGATTCACTGTGGATTAAACTACAGGATAACTTTGTGTTTTCCCAATATTGTTTCTACCTTTTATTCTCTGGAATTGCCACTCATTTAGTAAAGCTGGTAATACTGGGTCAGGAAAACTTGTTAGATATTTCCAGGGGTTTGGCACCCTTCTTTTCATTGCTGAAGTGCAATTTTTAAAGTTCATAGGAGCACTAGAGCTAGAATATCAGTCACTTAATCCATCTACTTGTATGTTCTTTTAATTAGTTCTAATTGTTCGGGTTTTCTATTCTGTTATCTCTAAAACTGCTCTTTTGCCTGATGGTAATGGAGTGGCAGCTTGCATTTCTATAGCAGCCATGCATTATTCACAATATTCATTGCAATTTTTGTTTACACATACCCCCATCTGTCAGCCCACCTGTGTATCTCCTATTCTACACCACCATCCCAACCCTGGGAGTGTTCAAGGCCAGGTTGGATGGGGCTTGGAGTAACCTGGTCTAGTGGAAGGTGTCACTGCCTGTGGCAGGGAGGTCAGAACTAAATGATCTTTAAGGTTTCTTCCAACCCAAACCATTCTGATTCTATGACAAACTATGCCTCTGGACCTCTGAGGTGCTGCCTACACCCTTCCCACTTGCCCGTATAGCTCCACCTAAACTCTGACAACCCTCCACACTTCCCTGCACTTCACTCCCACCCCATTCTCCCTCCTTCTATGTTTTGGATTTGTGCTGGAAACATCATTGATAACACAAGGATGATCTAGTGACTGCAGAGCAGTGCTTACAGAGTCAAGTCCAGTGTCTGACTCATCACACCTCCATACCAATGGGTAGGCTAGGAGTGTACAAGAAGCTGGGAGAAGACAGCTGACCCCAACTGACCAAAGGAATATTCCATGCTCACCCAAAGCATTGGCAGTGCAGTTCATCCTGCTTACAAAGTATTGCACGCTGCAGGCAGCAAAGTGCAACTGGAGCTGCTTGCTAGCAGGAGCAGCAAAGAGTGCAGAGCTATGCTCCTGTACAGAGCAAAGATGAGACCTCCTGGGCTCCACAGTCATCTGCTAAGGGCATCTATACACCAACATGCCTCTTTGCTTTCCATGCTTCATGTCTAATTACTTTGACAGAGGGTAAGGTTGCAAGTAACATCATACAGTGTCTTTTATCTAAGTGACGTGTCCAGCACAGGAAGCTTTGTGTGTGTGCAGGATTAGGAGAGCAGATTACTGATAGCACAGAGGTGAGGAAAGGCACAAGCAACACAATAGTCCATATAGAATAGCTATTTCTTACCACTCTAAACTAAAGTGATAATAAAACAAATTAAGCAATGGTTTCCTTGTTGCTAGAACAACCTGAAAGAAGCTCATGCTGGGACAAGTCCAGGCAATTTCTGAAACTCTGTACAGCCAGATGAGTACGAAGCCTTCAGCTTCTAAGTCATAGTAAGAAAAATCTAATTTACTGGGAGACAGAACGAATGTGGGAGGCAAGGCAGAAATAAAACTCCCATGTGATGTATCTAATCGGTATCCACATTGCTCTACAATGGGACCACCTCTGTAATCTAGTCAAATAAGTTTAGTGTGTTTCTTTTATATCAACTCAGTAAAGCCTTACTATTTCTGCTTACAGAAATCTTTCAGAAAAGAACATAAGAGCATTTTCTATGTTTGTACACCCTATTTGTAATTGCCTTACTCTAACCACTCATTTCTTTTTTAATTTTTTTCTACTATTGGCTGCAATGCAACGCAGCAATGCAATGCAAGGAATGAATGTCTTGCAAAAGCTTAGATGCACAACAAAAATTGCTTTCTGAACTGCGATAGAAATTCAGTATTATCAAATAGCTCTTCTCATGTGCTGGGAGCAGTCAAAATAAAAGGACTAGTCAGTTTTCACAACCAGTTCTCCTGCTGACTGGCAAAATGACATTGCATCGCAAGAACTCTTTGTGAAAGAACTTTGCGCACTACAAAGAGAAATGAGTACTTTGTGCATTTTGCTCAGCCTAGCTTTGACTGCATCCATGCAACAAAGCCAGTCCAAAGATTTGAGGAATAGTGAGGTTTGAAGTGCTGGTACCTTCATGCTTGGAAGCTTGGCTAGGAAAACCTTCAGTGTTCAAAATAGGGCAAGAAGCTGGTTCAATGAATGATGTGAATTGGTTCATGACAAACAGAATATCTGTTTCATTAACCAGTAGTGAGACTTCTAAAGCATCTCTGACCATTGCTGTGACCCCAGATAAACACTTGGTAACCTTTAAACTATTAACATTTGAGGAAACAGCGGGTGCAAACTGATGTAGTTGTGCTCAGGGCTGTGCAAGTCCCATCACATTCTACTGACTGAAGAGGAAATGCACAACAGCTAAGGAGCAGAAAATGTTCCATTTATCGTGAGAGGTCGGCAGAACAGCAGTTCAGTTGCTGAAGAAGAGAACCACTGTACTTAAACTGCATGGAAAAGGAGACTAACCAGCAACTTGGGCTGCAGGAACCAAATTCAGTATCTCACAGGATCAAACATCCCTCTCACTATAGATATTGTATTTAGCCTGCCTGTTGTTCTGATAGATTTAGCTTTGCTTTTTGCTTTTCTCTCTATCTTAGGGTCAGGGAAAGGCAGGAACTACCACTGTTTCGTGTAACCCTTTAAAATGCTTCTGCTAGGCTATGTAAAAAGTGGTGGTGTTGCTGGCACAGGAAAAGAGCGATGTTCAGTAAAAAGAAATTGAGATTTGGCCCAGCACCTCTGCCTACCTGACTTCCCCATGCTTGCTTGCCAGCAAGCAGAGACCTGTGGCCTCAGAGTTGTCAAAAAACTACCCCACTCACACGTTCTTGACAGACCAATAGAGCCTCAGCATAAAGCAATTATGGCAAATTGGAAGAAGAAAAACCCTTCCAGTGAGTCAGCAACAGTTGAGAGTGGAGGAGAAGGAAATCCAAATTATAA
Organism: Psilopsiagon aymara; assembly: GCA_024733675.1. NCBI lineage: Eukaryota > Metazoa > Chordata > Aves > Psittaciformes > Psittacidae > Psilopsiagon > Psilopsiagon aymara. Next base: position 12,822 of record JANRGW010023806.1, read on the forward strand.
AGTATAGCAAGGAAGTGGCATGGGGCTGCCCAGAATGTTGTTTCTTCATAGTGGTATAGCAAATGCTAATACTGCTGGAGGGCATTGCTTTGGGTACTAATGTGACTGGCCTTCAATGTTTGGAATAACCCTACAGCAGGTGTTTCAGAACAGTTTCTCAATGCCCTGCTTTGTAAATGTAACTGGAACTGCTTGACTCTAAAAATTGTTGATATTTTTGCATGTCTTCATTGCAGTAAATAGCTTTACATGTTTCCGGGTTTTGTGTTAACCACAGTACTGCACAGAAAACTTCTTTTCATGATCCCATGGCTAAATTCCCAGTTCAACAATGTACCATTACACTCTTGAGTGTTTGGCCAAGTTGGGCTGGAAGGGCATTCATGAGTCCAAAACAACTAAGAATTCTATTATGCAAATTTTGGCTCAGGAAATTGTATTCCTCATTGACTGATTGAGCATTGTATGACTGATAGACCAAAACATGACTGAGCTGAGTTCATGCTTCCGCTTTGAATCTTGAAGGATTAATCAATTTGCCTTTCTTCCAGCTCCCTTCTTTGAATGCACTTTTTCTGTGCATTCAAAGTGTGAAAAGCATAGTGTGAAGAGTTATTTACTGGCTTTGCAGCAAAAGCCACATCCCAGTTACAAATGAAAGAGACCCAGTTAAAGAGAATTTGATTAGTACATGCTTTATAACCACACTAGTCTCAGTTTTGTGGTGATGAAGTAAACATCCTCGAAGGGATGTACATGCACTGTATGCTGGATATGATGGAACTAAGGAATGCTGTTACTTCTTCCTTTTTCTGCTCAGACTGACAGAGCTTTCATCTGTGAGACTTGTAATGAAAACACTTTTCTTAAGTTTCCTTTGTGTCACATTGACAGTCTAGCACCACTGATGACAAATGGAAGCAAAGTGGCATTTGCGTTAGTAAGAGATTTAATTAAATGGGCTATGATGTCTAAAGACAGTACCTTTAATTATTTTGTCATGTATTTGTTGGGGTGTTTTTTCCTCTCACTCCTCTTTGATTACTTTTTCTCTGCAAGATTTGCCTTGATAAACTGGTAAATTGCTGCTTGGAAGCCCATTGGTTCCTTCTGCTTATTCTCCTGACATAAACTTGAAATAGAGCTTTTGCTTTAGTGCTAGAAACATCAGACTGGTCCTCTTGCAACAGCTTTCTGCCCACTGCAACTCCATTTATTTACAACTCAGTTAATTTATAGCATGAGAGAAGCTTTTAAAACCACTGATTAAAATCTGGACTTGGTTGACTTGTCCATTTTTTCTGAATAGCTATTTTCAGTTGCATATAGTTTTCTGCAAGGTCATTTTGGTTCAAGCTGTCTGAAAAACAGCAAAAACTTGGAAGTCTGGCAGCACTTGTGCAGCAGTCAAAGACAGTATTGTTGCTTCAGTTAAAACAGCACAGACCCCACTGGCCTTTACCAGTGACTTATTTCTCTGTGCTGTTCTTCGGGTACCCAATGAATGTCACTGTAATTCAAAAGGTGGCTGCACTTTGTTATTGCTACAGAACCTACCAGGCAAAATGTTGATGGAAAGCCTCATGTTAAATATTGCTGTTCTTTATTACTGAGACTACAACAGCAGGTTTACGGATAGCATCCCCAGTAGCAGTTTGTCAGCTAAACCTGATCAGGCTGCAAAACTGGGTAAGCACATATATATTGTCATTTGTGTTTTATTTTGGTGATGGTGGTAACTGTGACGAAAGCTTTATCAATAATAATTGCAGCTGCACCCCAATGGCATGATAATGAAAAGGTCACTTGTGACAGCAAAACTGAGATGCCTATGTGCATACTTGTAGCACAGTTACATCCAGCCTAATAAATGATATGTGTCCAGGGGTATCCCTGAGTACTGAGGCCAGCTGGAATGGAGTGGCCTTTTTCTGTGGTGGTAAATACTGCTGGACTACAAAACAGCAAGGCTTTTACAGTTTGCCTATTGGGAACACTCCTAGCAACGCCTTCATCACTGAACCAGGCATAGGGATGGTTGGTGGGTGTCCTAGTGCAGTTTGTATGCAAGGTGTATATGCAGATGTCTTCTCCTCAGGTCAGAAAGATCCTGTCCATGTCCCACTTACCTCATCACAACTGACCTGTGCTGTCTGAGTATGGAAGATTTGCAGGGGACTACTGATGCTTCCACTGCAGACTTGAAAATAGTGCTCCCAAATTTTTGTGGCTGTATTGCAACACAGCTATTCCTTGAGAGCAAAAAGCTGCATTCATTTTTGACAAATGATATGCTATGAATTGTTTTCTCAGCCTAATTAAGAACTTTAAATGAGAGAAGGAAAAAGCAAGATGTATGTAACTGGCATAAATACTCACAGAGAACTGAATGGTGTTGCCCAAAATACATCCAGTTTGAACAAAGAACAGAGAATAGGGGATGCTAGGAACCATGCTCTGGAATATCTTGCTTGCTTCTGCAGTTGGCGGTATTCCCGCTTTGTGTGACAAAGCCTAGTGTCTGTATAAGCTAGCACACTCCCAGAGAGTGAGAAATCCACTCCCCCTGCCATCTGCTCTCCTGCATGAATAATTAGGAGGAAGAAATGGGCCCAGCTCTGGAAGAGAGAAAAGCAGAGAGCAGGCTAATGTGGGGAGAAAAATATCCCATCAAAACTAGCGGCAGGCTGGGAGGAGGGAGAAAGGGAGAGATGGATTTCCAGCCTTAGGCAAGTGCAGCATGCAGTGAATGAGGCTGTTCGCAAAACAACCAGCAGCGCTTGGAGTGGTAGAGCTGTGAGGGGAGGGAGCAGCACTCCAGTGCCAGGAAACACTGTCCTTGCAAACACGCTTGAGTGAGCACTATCAAGACCACTAGAGGTTTTTAGGCTTGCAGCTCATGACTTGTGTGTGATGTGTGAGGTGCTCTGCATTGGCCAAGCAGCAGGAATGGAGGCATGATCCCCTTCAGAGCAAACCTCCTCTGAAAGTGCTTTGTTTATACCCTCTGTGTCTCTCATTCAGTTGATCCATTTCCTTTTTGCAGTTAACAGTCTTTTGTCATCCTTTATTTCTTAGAACAAGAGATTTATACTTCACGTGGGATGGTGGGATATTCAGAAACAAGTACCAGAGATGTCCCCTTTCACAGAGGGAAATGTTAGTAGCACTGGAGGAAATTTGAGCTTCCACTTGTAGCTCTGGTTTATGTTCTGTGGGTTCATGTCTAAATGAAGAATCTTTATCACCCACACCTGTTACTGATTATAAATCCATATTTCTTTTGTGGAAATCTAGAACCACAGAAATACAAGTAAGACCACAAATGTTCATCTTATGCTTTCAGTGAAAATATTTGCAGACCACTTTATAGGTGACTAAAAAAGGCAATTGCTATCCTAGCATTTGACTTGGCAAAATTCTTCAAGCTAGTTAATCCAGCAAGTTCATAGTCATTCATTTTGTACCTCATACTCCATATTGTGGCAGAAAACCTTTAAATGAAAATGTGGAAGGTGGCACTGAGTCACTTCTTCCTGGTCATCATCACACATCATCAAAAATCACTAAAGCAGAATGTGCATATTTTATGTCCTCTCACCTTTACCTCACCCTCGTGGTTACTGCTAATTATTTGAACTTTAATTTCATGAAGTAATTAACGTGCTGTAATAAATTAATTCTTGGCTTTCTTTCCTCCTTCATTAATGCAGGAAATTCTTTGTTGTTCAAAGAGGTTATGTGTCTGCCAGATTTCACACAACTCATTAAAAAGGAGCTTTAAATACTGTAAACAAATCAACCCTCAGCCCAAACTAAATTGAAGGGAATATGGCAAAGCATGGTGCTTCTGCTTGCATATGAATCTCTTCTGCACACGTAGGCAGGGCTGCTCTGCCTTTATCCTCTGCATCCTGGGTACTGTGTGCTTCTATAAAATAAATAATAAAAAAGTGTATTATTTTTCTCTCCTTCTTTGAAGCAAGAGGTATTTTGGGTTTTATTTTCTCCCTCTTAAACAACCGGTAGTACATAATCTGGGGCAGTGTCTGTCTAGTGACCACAGTGAACTTCCTTGTATCATAATGGTTAGAAAGCCTGGAGAACTTAAAGACATGTCAGAAATCATTTAAATGTAGAAGCTTCATCCTCCCACAGTGGTTTCTGTTGATCCTTTTAACTTTCACTACATTAAAGAATCCTTGAGTGTTTTCCTTCCCTCTTTAATTAAAGCAGACAGAAGACTTATCTGTGAGGTTCTGTGTCTGTTGAATTTCACACATTGCTTTATTTGAGTAAACAGACCCCATAAATATGTATAGAGAAGAAGTCCCAGCACAAATAAATTGTTGCAGCTCTTTTAAGAAAATATAAAGCTTTCTGAGGGTTTTACTGGTAGTGTTCAGTGTGTAGTTGCACTGGGGGTGTATTGAAGATGGCTTTGAACTTCTGCTCTAAGTATAAATTTAAAAGGGAAAAACGTCCATCTTTTTGCTATTGTGTCAGGCAGAAGGTCATTTAGGTAGGAGCAGAAGTAGAAATAATTGAGAAGTAGGGAAGATCCCATGGCAGAGACCTGTGCAAAGTCAGTCTTAACTGTAGATGTGAAAATGTTCTCCTGTTCAGGAGACGGGATTACCATGTGATCTTGAAGTGTATTTGTGGGACAATACTAGGGAAAAACTGAAAATTGAGAGTGTGTCATTACCCATCAGTTATATATAAGCTTTATATATATGACATATAGCACAGTTTCTACTACTAAAGCTGTAAACAGTCTTAATCTGTACTGCAGTCTCTACAGAGAGCTTCTGCCTTATAAGAATGTGGAAGTGTACTTGCATGGCGCAGAGAACTGTGCTACAGACACCAGAGCTGAGGCTACAGCAGTAGCACTGGGACCAAGGAGACCTGAGTTGCACTAGTTTGCTCCTCTACCTAAGTGAGCTTACTGTGCCTGTAGCAGAATAATGCAGCTGGGATGGGATACAGATATGAACTACTGTATACACCTTCACATGGTATTGGGTGCTGCATAGACATACTCTAAGAAATAAATGTTAGGGGTGACACTTATTCAATACCAATTACCCTCAAAGAACAGGCTATTACAAAATACACTGAAGTCGCATTATTTATGATACCCCAGAGGAGATGTCAAAGGTACTGAGTGGGAGTTGTGGTCAATACCTATGCTGTCCTGCTTTGTCATTTGGACCTTGCAATTCTGTCTGGTGCTGTAGCATATGCCAGCTTTCCCTCAGTTCATTCCAGCTTGCTGCTGATGTCTCCTCCTTTAATTTGCTTTGAGAAAGACATTTTTCCGCTAACATTAGGGAACATATTCATATTTTGGGTCTCTTATCAGTCAGTGAATAACTCTAAATTGGAACATGACATTTCACTTTCTAGGTAGTTTCATTTTACAGCCTTATGAATAGCTTTTCATTTGATTCCCATACCCCTGGGAAGTGTGCTGTATTTAAATATGATGGTTTCTTGCCCACTGTAGGCTGCTATTTGAAATGCTCTCCTAGGGTGTGTGCATTCATGAGTTTTTTCCCTCACCTTTCTTCCACACAGAGTTAAGACATCAATCACCTCAAACGAGAGGAGCTTGCAAGAGGCCTTCCATGCTACCTGCCCCTCACCCTGCTGCTTCACTCTTCTCCTCCCTGCACAATTTGCCCCTCACTCCTTTGTCTGCTCCTTCTTCATTTCTCTCAGCCTCAGGCTGGTCGTTGCAAATGTTGCTGGGCTACCATGGCTGATGCTGCCGTCAAGTGTATGTAGTCAAGGTCTTTGCACTACTCACAGGAATGTGTCTGTTTATCATGCCTATCCATTTCTTCCAAGGAAACTCTTTCATCTCTTATTTTCTTATTCTAAGGATTCTCCCTCAAGACCTAGTAAAGGGATAGACCATTTTAAAAAATAATGAAGTTTAGTTGCCAGAATTCATAATCCTATCCATACCCTTCCCATAATAGCAAGGGGACCTTGACATGAAATAGCTGAAAAGAAGCATTTAATCAGAGCATCTGTTTTGTTTTCTACCCTTAGGTAAGTGGTTTTTAGATGGGGGAAAGAGAAAACTCAGCAAAAATCTATTCCTAAATCCTAATTTCCTTTTCTTAATTACTCTAAACTTCAACTTTCTACTCCAAGAACTGCAAAGGCACCATTGAGATTTTGTAATAGGGTACTGCTTTGGACATCAAACCTCAGCAAAAAGGGCATCAAGCCAAACTGTGACCTGAGGGAGTAAGAGAACCTTGGATGTGCCAGGGGAGAAAAAGAATAGCTGAAAAACATAGGGACAAAGATTAACCACCTGTATTGAACTGCTAGAGGACCAAAGGAGAAATCTGCTTATAATGGTTGATTTAAGCTGTAAACTCGAAGGCTAGATGCAGTTGTTTAAGGAAGGCTTAAATAAGAACAATAAGACCCACAGTAGGACCTTTGCAGTCTTGATTTTATCTCATTGATAGTAGCATTTCTCCTTTCAGCTGAGAGCAATATGTGGGTCTGGTTATGACTGGGTCATTTAAATGAGTAGTAATTAATTGTCTGCGTACTATGAAGAGACAATAAGTGGCTATGCAGAACAGCAGGGAAGGAAGAAGTGTTCTTAGGGAAACTGGAAATTTCCACTATATTTGGGATGTGTGGTTAAGAGGATTTGGTCCTTAACTATGACTTCAGAGGCTGTAGTGAACATTGTTAGGTTGAATGGCCTCAGGGTACAGCCTTTATCAATTTAGGCAGAAGAGCAGATAATAAAAATGGAAACTTTGCTTAGAAAAGATGGCCTTTCTGGCATGACATGTAGAGAAAGGCGTAAAACCCAAATTCTGTTGTGCAGTAATAGGTTTCAAAAATACGCCTGAAGTACTGAAAAGCACCAAGAATTGCCTGATTACAGGAAATAAAACATAATATTAAAGTTGCTAAAATAGGAAGTTTCTTTTCTTCTCCTGCCTGCCTTGTTACATTCAGTCCTACACAGGAAAAGACTTTATAAATTAAGCTTGTGTTGAAAGTAAAGTCACAGACGTGTTTAATCTTCCAGGTGTTTTCTGCTTGACTTTGTACCTGTGTTTGGTTGAATTTTTAAACTAAATTGTATTTTGAAATGCTAATTATTTTGAGGTATAGGTATTCTTTTTTATAGCTCCAGTCATCAGAATCAGGAGGGTTTATTCATATACTTGAGACTTATTCCTCAATTATATCCCCTGAGGAAAGGAAGATGAATAGACCTGGGATAATGAGACAGCCTCTCCCCCACCAAGTTGGCCAGAGGTTTTTGTGGAGCCCAATACGTGTCTTTCCATTTCACTTTCAGGCGGCTTATCTCAGTTATTTCTCATCCAAAAGTGCCTGAGCTTTTATAAGCAAACAGATTTTCGGTCAAAAATATTGTGTTTGCCCCATGGGACACACTGTTAAGTCAGTACTGTAAACATATGGCTATGGCCAGCTGCTGCAGTGACCCTCAGAGATGTTGTGACAGCTATACGGGGTATCTGGTATTGTGAAATCTCCTGCTGTACAGGTGGGTGATTTCCATGCTTGAGCTCCTTAAATGATTGATCTGTGGAATTGATGGAGAACAGCTGAGCCCCAGAAGCAAGCCTGGAGTCAGGGAAGGCATTTATTTTGGTTATTATGGATATACATCACTTGCCACACAAGCAATGTTCATGCAAAGCAATGCTTCACGGCAAGACACTGCCGCCAAAGCCAAGTCCTCTTTGACCTTGAGTATTTATAGGAAAGAAAACCAGAACCCACCACATTGCCATACAGGGTGGTTTCCACCAGCATGCTTTCTGGTCCTTTTTGTAGTTGCCTGGCAACTAGAGAAGAGAGGAGGAGGAGAGTTTGGGATCATGGAGACATCTGAAGAAGCAGATTATTTCTAGCAAACCAACTGGCCAAATCAGCTCTTGGTTCTCCTGAGATATTCCATTGCAATAGATTACCTGTACAAGCCCTTTTTAGATGAATGTCTGCTGAAGGTGAAGATTATGTTGCTGCTTGAATTTTAGGTGAGTTTCATCCTAATATGAATCCTTTGCTATTGCTAGAACTATTCTTGAGTGGGAATAAGTGAGGCAAGAAACAAGATTTGGTAAGTTCATAGAGCTTACCTGTAGCATTATAGCTAGGCTGTAGCTATTGAGGCCATTTCGTCTTGTCCTACTGCTTGTTACTTGGGAGAAGACACTGACACCCCCCTTTACGACAGCCTTCTTTCAGGTAGTCGTATAGAGTGATAAGGTCTCCCCTGAGCCTCCTTTTCTCCAGCTGAACAACCCCAGTTGCCCCAGGTGCTCATTGTAAGACTTGTTTTATAAACTTTTCACTTTAATTTACTGAAGAAAGTAAAGAATGCCAGTAGAAAAATTGTTTAGTTTTTTGTCTAATTTAAGATATGATACCTAGGTGGTCTAAAAAAAACCCACCAAAGCCAAGTTTATTAAAATAACAAGATACTATTGCTGAAGAATTAAAATTTATTTTAATCTGGGACACTGAACTATGTTTTCAGTGGGATGGCAATATGCTTCTTAAAGTCCACCAAACACATATGCACTAGTATTGATGCCCCAGGATAATGCATCAGTCTAACTAGGCAAAATGCAGCTTGTCCCACAGGCATCTAACTTCAGAAAATAAAATTTCAGACAAGTCTAAGGAGCCCATTCATTTTCTGCTATGCATCACCCTTTCCTTCTTTCCTTTCTCACCTTGTCCTCTTTTCCTCAGATTTATTTCTGTGGAACATGCCACTCGAAAGCCTCTGCTGCTGTTACACCATCCCAAGAGCATGTTTGCCAAACTGACAGCTGTTAAAAAGGGTGTTGCAATATACCATAGCTTATGCAATTAATCCTCAACATAAAAAGGACATGGAACTGTTGGAACAAGTCCAGAGGAGGCCACGAGGATGATCAGGGGGCTGGAACACCTCCTGTATGAAGATAGGATGAGAAAGTTGGGGCTGTTCA